>JAODAL010024609.1:0-60241 GCA_025379985.1 Phyllomedusa bahiana | reverse complement strand
GTCGGGCGCGCCCCGAAAACTCTGGGGCAGTACGATCGTTGCTCGGCAAAGTGCGGCGCTTTGCGCGCTCGCCAGCTTGACGGGCCCAGACTGGTTTGATTCTGGTCTAAATGATCCGGCGGAGGCGAAGTGAAGCGAGAACGGAACATGAGGGGGAAAATAGAGATCGCAACAGAAATTGGCTGTCAGCGCCGTGCAGCATGGAGTATGATTCCAAAAAAAATCGCCTTTTTAGGTGTAAAACATTTTCAGAAAAAGAGCTCAAACCTAATAAAAAAAATAATCCCTTTCCAAAAATCCCAAATGGCGCAACATCAAGAATTAGGATATTGGAAATTGCCGGGAAATACAGTAATTCAAATTCTGTAAGCTATTCTGATTGGCCCGGCAGAAGCCAGCCAATCACAATAGGAGCGACAGGGGACCCATTAAAACTATGGAGAAGTATGTACAATCAAATTCAAAGGGCGGGACAGTTCAAAATACAGTAAAAATGCAGAAAAGAGCTGATTGGTTGAGCTGGGGGGGGCTTGGCTATCTCGGTCAATCAGAATAGGAGTGACAGGGACCAATTAAAAACTATGGAGCAGTTTTGCCCAAAATCAAAATCAAAGGCGGGACAGTTCAAGATACAGTAAAAATGCAGAAAAGAGCTGATTGGTTGAACTAGCGGGGGCTTGGCTATCTCGGCCAATCAGAGCGCGAGCTTCTTGTCCCATTGTAGTCAATGGAGAGATCGGGCCATTGAAATCTCGGCTCTCAGTGCCGTGCGGCATGAAGTATGATAAAAAAAATATTTTTTATTAAGTGAAAAATATTATCTGAAAAAGAGCTGAAACCTTCTAAAACATAAATTCAAATCCCTAACAACGCGTTTGTCACCGGGGACCGGCGCTAAATTAGGAATTGCGATATAGAGAATTGCCGGGAAAATTTACAGTAATTCAAATTCTGAAGCTCTTCTCATTGGTCGGCGAAACCAACCAATCAGAAAGGAGCGACAGGGAAAAATTATAACCTATGGAGAAGTATGGACCAATCAAAATCAAAGGCGGGACAGTTCAAAATACAGTAAGAAGGCAGAAAAGAGCTGATTGGTTGAGCCCAGGCGGCAGATATAATTCCACCAATCAGATGTAGTGTGTCCCATTTGAATGGAGAAAGAAGGGCGTGGGTAGAAGGGCGCCCTAAAAGTTATTACTGGGCTATGGGAAATATTCTAGGACTGTGATTGGTTGAGGGAAGAGGGGCTCGTCCTGCTTAGCCAATCAAGCGGCTGGGGCTACTTTCTCATAGAGTTCTATGGGGAAAAGAAATGCAGAGCGGCTCTGTTTGTGATTTTGGCTAATTTAAAAGAGGTGCGGTTATTTGGAAACCAATGGGAGAAGGGGAGCGTGCTCTTATGGGTTTTCTAATGCAATCTGTAATAAAACTGTACATGGCGGAAATCAAATGATAACACTCATTAAGTTGTACTGATCTCTATATAGAATGAACAATAATATGGGGGTAACGGAAAAAAATAATAATTCAATAAATTCATTTTATTTCTTTTTTTTCGTTACACCCATACTATTGAAACCTTTTACTGATTTTGAATGGTCGAATACTTCTCCATAGGTTATAATGGTTCCCTGTCGCTCCTATTCTGATTGGTTGGTTTTCTGCCGACCCAATGAGGAGAGCTTCAGAATTTGAATTACTGTATTTCCCGGCAATTCTCTATATCGCAATTCCTGATGTAGAGCCCCCGGTCTCCGGCGACAAATGCGTTGTTAAGGTTTGATTGATTTATGTTTATAGAAGGTTTCAAACTCTTTTTCAGATAAATATTTTACACTTAATAAAAATCATTTTTTTTTTATCATACTCCATGCCGCATGGCGCTTTAGAGCCGAGTTTCATTGCCCCCATCTCTCCATTGACTACAATGGGGACAAGTAGCTCACGCTTGATTGGCCGCAATAGCCAAGCCCCCACCCAGTTCAAACCAATCAGATCTTTTTGCAATTTTTACTGTATTTTGAACTGT
Organism: Phyllomedusa bahiana; assembly: GCA_025379985.1. Taxonomy (NCBI): domain Eukaryota; kingdom Metazoa; phylum Chordata; class Amphibia; order Anura; family Hylidae; genus Phyllomedusa; species Phyllomedusa bahiana. Next base: position 58,209 of record JAODAL010024609.1, on the reverse strand, counting down.
CCCGTCTTTGATTTTGATTGGTCAAAACTTCTCCATAGGTTATAATGGGTCCCTGTCACTCCTATTCTGATTGGCCGAGATAGCCAAGCCCCCACTAGTTCAACCAATCAGCTCTTTTCTGCATTTTTACTGTATTTTGAACTGTCCCGCCTTTTCATTTGATTGGTCATTATTTCTCCAAAGGTTATAATGGGTCACAGTCGCTCCTATTCTGATTGGCTGGCTTCTGCCAACCAATCAGAATAGTTTACAGAATTTGAATTACTGTATTTCCCGGCAATTTCCAATATCCAAATTCCCGATGTTGCGCCGTTCTGGATTTTTGGAAAGTGATTTTATTTATGTATTTTTTTAGTAGGTTTCAGCTCTTTTTCAGAGAATGTTTTACACCTAATAAAGGCGATTTTGTGATTCATACTCCGCACGGACATGTTTAATGATTTCCCCCGCCGTTTTCAGCCTGGCTCGAATCGGAATACATGTCAGGCTCAGTTCCTTCTGCGCCTGAGTCCCGCACTGTGCCCCACACACTGGCGAGGGGCGGTGAACTTTTCCCCGCATATATGAGCGCACCTCTTTGGACGGCGAATCTTAGGCGCAGCCCCGCACTGCGCCCAAGTCCCTGCACTGCGCCGCACATACTGGCGAGGCGCGGCGGACTTTACACCGCATGTATGAGCGTACTACATCAGGCGGCGCATCTTAGGCGCAGCCCCGCACTGTGCCTCACACACTGGCGAGGCGCGGCGGACTTTACATAATATTTTTTGAGGTGCGCCCAGCGCCGACATAAATCAGGCGCAAATTTTGCCGGAAAACTGGCGAAAAAATGCGCCCCGACGTTGCGAGCTTCATACATGTCGCCCTATGTCTTCTCCATCTGAGTCAGAAGGGTTGCTCAGGATCAGTTCCAATGCCTGTTGAATGGTGTGCCTTCTCTGCATTTTGTTTCCTGTGTACAAAATAGGTGACACAGTCACCTATTTATCCCCCACAGCACAAAAGGCTGCATGCAAATTTGCTAAGGTGTTAGCAATGTTATGCATATTCCCAGCACAACAAATCTGCTGGGGGGTGGGCACACACACTCAGGAGCAGCTTACATTCTTTTGTTTACACTCTCTTACAAGACCTGAGGTGGATCAACACAATTGCCCCCTGTAGATTCCTCAGACAATGGCCACATTTGCAAATGAAAGGATGCTAATTGGAGCCATCAGAGTTGTCTGTTCTGACTAAGGGTCATTTGACCCTCTTTCAGGACTTCAAGGGGGAGCTCGAAATTTCTGGGACTTCTAGTGTTAAAAGTATTACCCTACACTGTTTGCCTTCATTCACAGGTACCCCTCACTGTAGCTTCGAACTGTGGCTGCAAAGGCCCATTTTCTTGAGGCCAAGCACTACATAAATGGAGTTCGAGATGGGGGGGGGGGGGTGGACATGCCGCTTATCGGCCCACCATCTGGGCCCTGGGGGCTGCAGGCGAGTCATCTAATTTTCCAGGATGTGGATCAGTTGGCAGGCCACAAATTCGGGTACACCCAACCCAGAATACACGTGGGAGCAGGCATGCCATCATTTAGGGATCCGACTCAATGTGGTCCATGGCAGCAGATGACTGCCAGTCATACCCTGCGTCCGATCCCTGAAATCCTTGAATTTGGCCCTCCAAGCAAACGAAGATGTATTGGCCACACCTACCTGCCTTCCAAAAGCGGGCACAATGTTCCTGCGTTTGTGCCGATCAAATGCACCCATTGGGCATACTGGCCTACGGATTCCGGGGGGCAACCACCGATTTGACCTTCAGCATTTCTTCGCAGTCTGCTTACCTGGCAAGGCTCAACTGCTGATCTTTGCCCACTTCCACGAGAGGGTCGCATGTCGGCAGCAGCGTTGTGTCGTTAAGTAAGTTGGTTCCGTAACATCCTGCAGTCTGTTAGTGTATCGAGGGACAGACATCATGAGGTCGAGGGCCCCCAAACCCTGGACTTCAGAGTTGTTTTTTCCCCGGGCACTTGCCTTCAACACTATCGGCCATCAGTACTTTTTTCAACCAGCTTTGGAACCCCCCCCCCCCAAAAAAAAAAAAAAAGCAGACAAACACAGAATATTGGGAAACTTTGGCTTCAATGGAAGATCACAGTATTACAGGCACAAGAGTTCAAAAGTAACTGGGTGACACATACCAAACAAATAATTTAACTTATAAAACAGGTTGAGCCCCTAAACTATTAGGCATCAAATAAACAGGTTAACCCTCTTTCTGGCACAAACAATATCAACCATGGAAAAGGATCCTGCTAAGGCACACTACAGTTCCTCCCACAAAATTGCGGGGCAAACAGTGCCAAAGGTGGCATGATACTAACGTAAACATAGAGGGGATGTAGGCAAAGGGGTGCTCCAGTGCCAAAGCCTACTTTGCTACGAACAAACCCACACTTGAGGTAGGAGAATCGTTGGGGGGTGCATCAAGCAGGCACCCTTTTCTTGCAAGAGGTGAAGGGAAATCTTGAAACCCCCCTGAAAACCATGGTTTAGCTGCAAAGCACAGTGGCCTAATCAAACATGAAATCACTCCCCATATTGGAAGTAGGTGACAACAAACATTATCATGGCTGTCCCCCCAAACCTTACCAGTGCTCAGGTGAAAGACTACCATCTAAACCCCGCAACTAAATTGTAGCCAAGCATCCTGACCTTAGTGTCATTTTCATTCAAAAATTCCCAGTTTCCAGGAAGGGATAAGGATAATGCAAGCTGAGACCACTAATCAGTGTTCTCCGGCAAAATGTATTATGCACCGTGCGGACAATCTTGTGTAGACGGTTTCACAACCAAGCTCAACAGGGGCTCCAACGTGTAGGTGCTGGCCAGCTGGATTGCATTGGCATCTGCCTCAAAGCCAAGGCATGTAAGACATTCAGAACATGCTGTGAAGCCTTCCAAACAACTGTCGGACTGCAATGTACCAGCCGCAAACATAGTTAAACAGTGGAGCCACTCCCACAGACATGCTGAACAATCGAGCGTGCCCATGGCCCGGTGTGTTCAAGCTTCTAACTTCCCAACTTTATATGCGGTGCAAACTCGCATGCCACTTTGCTGGCCTAAACTCAGTGGAGCACTAGTCCTGCTCATACGTGTGGGAGTTTGGCCAGACTAAAGTCCAAACCTTCAAAACCAAGCCGGGGCCCAGTTCCGAGCAAGAAGGGCTCTGGCCTCAAACTCCCCGCAACAAAATAAACCCGGGCAGGGGACCTTTGTGACACATGATAGGGCACATTTAAAGCCCCTGAGGTGTGCGGAGCGGGATCCAAAGATGGAGTGGCCGTGGTATTGTGTCCACCAGAATAGAAGCGTAGTGGTGGCTGAGGCGCGGGCGGACAATTACTGCCTCGCATTCCACCTGCCCCTGCAAACCCGGATGGGAAGGGAGCGGAATTAAGCAAAGCAAGGTAGGAGGTTGGGACACTGGCAGCTGGTGACTATGCACGTCATACCGATGGTGGTGGAACTGCATAGGGCATATAATTCGAGCGAGGGGCCACTCTAGCGGATGGGGCGGGTGCATTCCCCCTGCCCAAACCAACTGGGGTTAATGTGGAGCTTCTGGAAACACCCCATGCAAAATCCCGTAATTTGGAAATTAAGGACCCAACCTCCGGAAGGTTATGTGACACAGAAAATACATCGGCCAGAGATGAAACAAAAGTCATGTATGCATTGCGGTGTACCAAGGGAATAGACCGACAGTGTTAAGCAACAGTGGCTCCAAAGGAGTCATACATGTCCATGGCTGAGACCCGGCGTAACAAACCCAGGGCCTCGGCCTCCAAGGGTGCTTGCTGGAAGCTGGTAATGCGTGTGTTACGGGTAGCGGAGGCAGCCCTCGGCATGGTGGAGGTATTGATGGATGCGACGCTTTCCGCAGGGAAATGTAGATCCTGCTCACGACGGCGACTGCCCACTTCGGGAGTCTTCCACAATGTCTTCGACACTCTCAAGCGCGGGCAGCCATCCTCAGAGGCAGTGACACGGTCTTCGGGCTGAGAAGATACGTTGCCCTCCGTCCTAGGTGCAGAAAGTAAACCAACTAAGAAAGCGGGAAAACCCCACATACATCATTGTAAAAGTGGGCCATCCCAGTAGTGGTGGGTTGCATTTGAAAGGGGCCCAAATTGCACACCACTGTAATAGGCTTTGGGGCCGTCGAAGGAAAGGAACGCCAAATCTGTACTTTCAGCCAATCTAGAAGGCCAGGATCCACCAAAACTGGCAGCCCCTTCCTTATCCACAAGACTTCACATTTGAAGCCAGAGGAGATGCGCAAATGACTTGAGAAACAAAGACCAGAGAGTGGCTTGGGGTGGGAAAAGGAGGACGAGGCCCGGTTCCAAGCCAAATCTGCTAATGCCAGCAGCTCCAAGATTGGGCCGTTGGGGGCCTGCAATAGCTTGGCCAGCAAAGTCCCCCCGAAATACCCAAGCAGAACCTTTCACGTAGGGATATGCCAGGGCCACTTGGCCTGCAGGTTAGAGCCAATTGGGTGCGCCAAATGTACGCCTTACAAAGGTGAAATTAGGGCGGATACGCAGGTCTCCAAACATTGCCAATGCCAAATACCGAAACAGGCGAACCATACCACGGGACCAGTCTGCTTGGCGCCCTGAGGCAAAGCATTGCACTGGCCCCACCTCAATAGTAGTGGGGCCTGTAAAACAAGACTCATCCCATACTGTTACTGGAGATTTCAGCACTTAATCAAAAATGGGAGAGCAAAAACATGCAACCATTTGGAGCCAGAAATGGACGCAGAGTGGGGGGGAGGAGAACATGCAGTCCAACCAAAAAGTGCACATAGTTAGCAGAGTTGCAGGCCTACAATGTTTAGGCGGTTAGGGGTGGATTCACCCAACAGTCAAACACAGGCCATACTTCGGGCCGGAAAATACATTTCATGGGAAATGAGTTGGAGGCCAGCTTCAAACAATGGATGAAATATGGACTTGTTCACACAGAGTTTTCACTCCGTGTTACAAGCCCTTTACGGATCCGTCTCTGGGACCGAAAGGACGGACCCAGAGATGGATCTAAACAATTAGAAGGCCTACTGGGCTCAAGGTTTGTCCCCATCCCAAACGGACCAATTGTTTACATTACCTAAAGGAAAACGAATATGCTGTCTGTCTCCTATTTAGAGGTTATTATTATTATTATTATTATCATTTATTTTGGAGCGCCCTTGATTTCAGGGCAATGTACATTTCAGGCGGGTACATAAATAACATTGGTCAAACAATTACGAAGTGACAATAAGTGACTAACAACTGGTACAGAGGGAGAGAGGTCCCTGCCCGCGAGAGCTTACAATCTACAGGGAAGGGGTGAAGAGACAGAAGGTGAGGGGCAGACATGTTTGTGGGATGGAGCAGTGCAACACGGTTAATGTTGGTTATAAGCAATCCTGAAGAGGTAAGATTTCAGGTTACGTTTGAAGCCGGTGAGAGAGGGGGAGAGTCTGAGGTGTTGGGGCAGTGAGTTCCAAAGTGTGGGGGAAGCACGAGAGAAGTCCTGGAGAAGTATATGAGAGGAGGTGATAAGAGGAGAGCAGAGGAGAAGGTCCTGTGAGAAGCGGAGGTTGCGTGAGGGGAGGTATTTAGAGATTAAGGCAGAGGTATATGAAGGGGAGAGGTTATGGAGAGCCTTGTAGGTCAAAGTTGATAGCTTGAACTGGATTCGCTGGGCAATGGGTAGCCAGTGAAGGGATCGGCAGAGGGGAGAGGCAGGGGAGTAAAGAGGAGAGAGGTGAATCAGACGGGCAGCAGAGTTAAGGATGGTTTGGAGGGGAGCGAGGATTCTAGCTGGGAGGCCACAGAGAAGGATGTTGCAGTAGTCGAGGCGGGAGATGATGAGGGTGTGGACAAGCATTTTTGTGCTTTCAAAGTTAAGAAATGAGCGGAGACGGGAAATATTTTTTACTTGGAGGTGACAGGCAGAGGTGGGGGTTTGGATGTGCGGTTTGAAGGACAGATTGGAGTCAAAGGTTATCCCAAGGCAGCGGACCTGTGGTGCTGGTGAGAGGGTGTAGCCATTGACAGTGATAGAGAGATCAGGTGGAGGGATAGAGTGGGATGGTGGGAAGATAATAAATTCAGTTTTCTCCACGTTTAGTTTTAGGAGACGGAGGAAAAGAAGGAGGAAATGGATGAAAGACAGTCAGGGATCCGGGAGAGAAGAGAGGTGACATCTGGGCCGGAGATGTAGAGTTGGGTGTCATCAGCATACAGTTGCTTCCTTTGGGTGGGGAAAGACAGCGGCCGCATTTGGCACACAGGTCCAAACACATGGCAATAGGGGTGAGGCCCCCCTTAACTGGCGGCCCTCTAAGATTGGTGAAAGTCAGTTCCACCAGATGCCCAAATCTTGACGGGGCCACACTAGGGAAAGACCAGACTGAGGAAATGAGATCGCCTGCTGCCATCCCCCCCTCCTATTTGGGCAAAAGGCGGAACTTGATGGAGTTCTCCCCAAAGTATGTGATCATCGCAGCACACACTGAAAAGACAGTTTGGAAGTGTCAGAGCCTGGCTCATGCGGGTTTGGACAGGTGACTTACGGACGCAGCTGTCGGGTAGGCTCGAGAAACATGAGCTCCTCAAAGTGCTGGTATGGATTGACGTGGGATGGGGACGAGCCACTTCTTAGTGGCGCTGCCAGATCTTTCCTGAAGCGATCTCTTGCTGACCGCCATCGATTTTTCACATGATTTTCTAGGGAAAACAGACAAGATGGGAAAAGGCCCTTCCATCACACCCACAAACATGACCACCCACCTGCCCCACTGCCCCTGAGCTGCGCCTAAAACTTTACTCAAAACCGCATGCTCCTTTTCGGGCAGAGTAGCCCGAAATAGCCGGTGACACACTTCCAACCATGCATCATCCCGCAACTGACAGTCGCTGTAACCTTTGGATTCGATGTCCCATAACATGAGGTGAGCGTGCACCTTAGGTGAATAAAGTGAAAGAAACACATTAGTAATGCAAAACGGAACCTAACCAGTTGCCCATTGTCACTCCCAAACTTCCTGTTCCGACTGCTGGTCATTGGTACAACTCAGAATTGCATTGCAAGGGTAAGCAGTTCCCCAGTTTGGACTTTCATTACAGTTCAGTTTACACAACATTTGGCAAGTACAGTGCACAGAATGAAGGTGGGGTGTCTAATGTCGTCGACACTGCTGACTCTGAAGCCAGACAAAATTCAAGGGTAAAGGTAGAAGGTACAAGGAAGGTAAGAACTCTTCCTCGGGAGAGGAAGAAAATGACCCATCTCTCCCCTACCGTCTTACTCTGCCAGCATTGACCACGATGCAGTAACTGATTGGGCCACCAGGCCACACAACATCAGTCATATTGGACTTCATGCTGGCCAATTGCCCCAAACATTACGTGAACACATGATCGAGTTTGGCCAGACCTTGGCATCGATATGCAACGTGCGTTTGTCACATTTGAGGAAGGTGGAGCCTGCTTATTTTCCTTTGCAATGTGCTGAACTGTTGCCTGCATCCGGCACATAGGACACTGCAAATTAAGCTGGGAACTAATGGTTGGAAAGAGCGGGCGATTTGCCGTTTGACATCTGGCCTACAATGCGAGAATAGTGGACATGCCGTGCGGTAAGGGCCCAGGCCATTTCATCCAAAATTAGCCATGCCAACCCTGCAAGGTCCATTGGGGCCCTGGTCTAGTCACAACGCCGGGTTTCGGTGAGGGACGCTGCTGAGCACCACTGCCCAAATACACGCCGTAGTGCCTAACAGACCGCACGTGCCCTACTGGCGCAATGTCCCCATACCCTGCCAGATACCCAGCCCAGAGATGTTTTTTTGTGTACCCAAAGTGTACCCAAACAGACCGGGTGTCGGACATTGAAAAACACGTATGCACATTTGAAAGGGGCATGGGTCGGTGATAAAGTCCTGTGACACGGCTGTCGGGACTGAGTTCAATGACAACTTGGCAACATTGCTGCAAACAAGTTACGGGTGATTATGTAGCAGATACCAATTTTAAGGGCTTGGTCACACGGGGTTTGATCTCCGTGTTCCGGCCCAGAGACAGATCCAAACATTTTGCTGGGACTTTAGCATTGCGGACAATGAGGAACACAGCTTTCACAGGAGAAATCACCATGGCGTCTTGGACTTTGGCCTGTCGGCACCGGCTCCGAAAGAACTGACATGCAATTCTTTCAAAGACACAGTCGAGCGGCGCCAAGGAAACACAAAGCGGGGATATCGAAACTACACGCCACTGCATGATCCTCATTACCCGCAGTGATAAAGTCACAGCAATTTGGTGAAATCCGTAGCTGGGACCGCACGGTCGGTCCCAGAAACAGATCTATAAAGTGGATGTATCACATAGTTAGAACGCCAGGGGAACACAAACGATATGTCTGGATGCTTTGACAGTAGGAAAGCCGAGCAATCCTCCTTACAATCTCTTCAAAAGATTCAAGCTTGATTTACAGTTTACCAAGACAGAAAACAGATTAGGCAGAGGCTGACTACATGGTCTCATTTATTAGCGCCTAGACACACAAGCCGCCCACACACAACGTCCGAAGTTAAAACAGACCAATAACAAGGCATGCCCCCAGGAAACAGCAAGGGAAAAGTTTACTTACTAATGAAATAAGCAGAGACACGTCTATAGACATCCTCCTGTAGCACAACATGGCTCTGTTTCATTCTTAACTTCTCTCCTGTCATGTGACAGATCCAAGTTCCTGCTGGCAGCACATGTTTCCTGCTTGACTCACCCACAACAACAACATTGCGGTCTCCAATACGTTTCTGTTGCCGCAGGCTAACGCAGGGCTCATTAACTAGTGCGTTTCGGCCAATTGAAAACCGCACCATTCATTAAATGAGATGTTGCGGCATTCCGATCACAAAACGCAAAGGGCTCATTAGTAGGGTTGAGCGATTATTATCGACAAAGTTGAAATCGGCACGGTATTTACGTTGATCGTATTTTTTAGATCACGCGATAATTTAGGATAAATCTGTGCAGAATCTATTAATATCGCACCATTTACGGCGCTACCTGTCATTTTCGCGTCCACCAAATCAGCTTACAGAATAGAGCAGGGTGAGATCTGAGTGCGACGTCATGACTGGGAGATGTATGGTTGCGATTGGCTGGAAAAATCACATGACCTCGTTTTACATAGAACAGCCCTTCCTGTTCATGATCAGTGTGTGTCAGTATCTCAAAGTAGTAGGACGTGCGCTCTGCCTCTGTGCAAACAGCTCAGCGAAATTATTCTATTTGTTCACAGAGACAGCTCTACTTTTAGCTGTGATCCTAGAACTCAGATCAGAGATTTTCAGATTTTACGTAGTTAGGCAGAGAATTTTAAAGGAGCATCTACCGCTGTAAAGTCCCAGGGAGAGCGGGGGGCCCGTGGGCGAACACAGACAAGCTCTTTAAAGAATACTGGATATTGTATTGCAGACATTGCATTGCAATAGCTTTATTATTAACAGTTTACTGTTGAAATATTACTTGGTTATTGGGCAGCCTGAACTTATATTAGGATACAGATCTTCTCTAATAATTGCAGGTCAATTTTTTAAGGTCAAAACCCCCACTTTTGTTTATAGTTAAAAACTTTCAGAAAGGTGTTTTTTTTTTAAATTTTTGGGCCCAGTTAAAGATTTGAATGAAAGGAAAAAACCTTGCATTTAAAATTTTGAATCCAAAATTTTGTAGTCCCCAAACGGGTTAAATATTTCCAAAAAATACCTTTTATTATCCAATACTTTTCAGATACTTTTTTTTTACTTTTTTGGGCCCAGTCCAATTTGTTGTTTAGATTTCCCTTTTGCAGTTAAATTTAAAACCCACAATTGTGTAGTCACCACAGGGAAATTGATTGGGGGCCCAAAAATACCTTTTTTTATCTTATAAATTTTCAGATAGGGTTTTTTTTGCATTTTTTTGGCCCAGTCCCGATTTTTGTTTAAAAGGGAAACCTTTTTGCAGTTAAATTTAAAACCACCTTTTTGGTAGTCACCAAAGGTGAATTAAATATTTTGCCAAAAATACCTTTTTTATTATCCGTATACATTTCAGTTTTAGGGTTTTTTTTTGCATTTTTGCCCAGCCCCCAAGATTTTTGATAGAGGTCCCCTTGCAGTTAAATTTAAACCCGGGCAATTGTGAAATTTTACCACAGGTGAATTGATGGGTGCCAAAAATACCTTTTTTTAAAAAACCCCGGTAAAAAATTTCGAATAGGGTGTTTTTTTGCACTTTTCCCCGGGCCCCCAAGTTTTTTGCCAGAGGTCCCCTTGCAGAAAAAAATTTTGAACCCAAACATTTGTGTATTTTCCCCCACAGGTGAATTGATAGGTTGCCAAAAATCCCCTTTATTACCCCAAAACCCTTTTTTAAATTTACGTGTTTTTTGCACTTTTCCCCAGCCCCAATTTTTTTGGTTGCAAGAGGTTTTTTTGGGCATTTAAATTTGGGAATCCAAAAATTGTAAGTCACCCAGGTAAATTTTGTTTGGGGTTCCCCCCAAAAAACCCCTTTTTATTATCCGATACATTTTAAAAATACGTGTTTTTTCCCCTTTTTTTGGCCCAGCCCCAAGTTTTTTTGTAGAGATACCTTCCCAATTTAAAATTTGAAATCCAGAAATTTTGGGGAAGCCCCACCCCCGGTTTAAAATTGATGGGGCCCAAAAAAACCTTTTTTATTACCCGAATAAATTTTCAGAATATGGTTTTGTTTTTGCCCCCTTTTTCCCATCCAATTTGTTGATAGGGGTACCTTCATTTTAAAAAAATCCAGCAATTGTGAAAGCCCACAAAGGTTAAATAGGCCAAAAATCCCTTTTTTATTATCCGTATCCCCTTTCGGGATACTTGTTTTTTGCTTTTTTGCCCGCCCAGATTTGTTGAAAGGTACCTTGGGCAGTTAAATTTGAATTCAGAAAATTTTGCGTAGTCCCCACGGGTGAATTGATAGGTGCCAAAAATACCTTTTACAAATCCGTAAACTTTTCAGATCCCATTTTTTTGCACTTTTGCCCAGTCCAGATTTTTTGATAGAGAGGGTTTTGCATTTAAAATTTTGGGAACCCCAGAAATTTGTTTTGTCACCACATTTTGAATTGATAGGGGCCAAAAATACCTTTTTTTTTACCCGGGAAACTTTCAGATACTTTTTTTTTTGCACTTTTCCCCAAACCAGATTTTTTTTGCTAGGGGAAACCAAGCATTTAAAAATTTTAAAACCAGCTTGTGTATCACCACAGGTGAATTAAATGGTTTGCCAAAAATCCCTTTTTTATCCGTATACTTTTCCCGATACATGTTTTTTGCACTTTTCCCATTCCAGATTTGTTGAAAAGACCCAAACCTTGCATTAAATTTGAATCCAGAAAATTGGGGGTAGTCCCCACAGGTTGCTAGGTCCCAAAAAAACCCTTTTAAAATTACCCTTTTTTATCCCTTTCAATACGTTTTTTTTGCATTTTTGGGGCCCAGTCCAAGATTTGTTGATAAAGCCACCTTGCATTTAAAAATTTTTAAAATCCAAAATTGTGTAGTTACCACGGGTTGATGGGTTTCCAAAAAAATACCTTTTTTTTAATCCGAATACATTTCAAAATACGTGTTTTTTTGCACTTTTTGCCCATCCAGATTTTTTTAAATTAAGACACCTTGCGGGTTAAATTTGAACCCACAATTTTTGTTTTGTTTTGAGGGTTTTTAAAAGAATACGGTGTTTTGGGGCCGTTTTTTTATAAGAACTTTCCCCAAAACTTTTTCCCAATACCCTCTAAAATTTTTATCTTTCTAACATGGAGCAAATCAGAGGTAAGCAGCAATAGGGGGGTAGGCCCAGGGAAAGGTAGGGGTACAAGAAAAAGGGCTCCTTCCAGTGTTTGGCGACAACACGCAAGCCAGCGGTTTTGTGGGTTTTGCAGGACCGTAGGCCTGCATCGTTTGGGCCCGGGCCCCCTTGAATCTCAGAAACGAAAAACGTCGCCAATCTGTCCTTCAGTGGTTAATGCAACCTCCCACCCCAGAAACCCTTACCTCCTCGCCCCTCCCAGTCAGGGCCACAATTCATCTTTCAGAAATCACCCACATCCTCCAACATGAAGTGAAGGAAACCCCAAATGTCAATCGTGTATCACCATTTGGGGATAATCCATTTTTTGAAAAACCTCTTTGATGAAAAAAATGCGGGGGGGTCAGAAAGCTTTTTAAAAAAGACAAGGGGCCCAAAAGGGGATAAATTTCCTCTGCTCTGACCCCCAATTAAAACCTGATGCCATCAGGGGAAAGGAAAAGGGAAAGCCGGTAAAACCCCCAAAAACCCCGGGGGGCCCCGGCAAGCCTTGCAGTCCCCCTTTGCTTTTAGCCCCCCGCTCCTGGGATCAAAAATTAAAGGGACGACAAAGGTAAACCTGGTTGTTTAAAGATTTTTACGAAAATTGCGGATCTAACGGGGTTTCTTTTCACAAAAATTGCTTTCGACCCGCTTCATCACTGACGAGGGGGGAACCCGATGGGATAGGTAAATACGGGCCCCCCCCTAAAAAAGGGAAAGGGCGGCCCCCAAAAAGTCCGTTTGAGAATGTTCCCCACCCGGTGGGCGGAAACCCCGCCCCTTTCCCCATACCCGCCGTCAAAAAGGCCCCGGGACCTCTAAAACCCCCTACCCTTTTCTTTGAGCAAGCCTCGATTCACCCACAAGTCAAAAAGGCCGCCTTTGCCAAAAAAACCCTTTAAGAAAGGGAAAGGGAAATCGGGGTTTTTAACCCCCCCAAACATGTCAGAAAACATGCGGGGCGAATGCGGAGTTGAAATGGGGGCAACATTTGGGAAAAAAAAAGGCCGACTGACGGGGGGCCCTCCAACCACGTCAAACCCCCTGTCTCCCCCCTCCCCCGGGCCCCCCACCAGCGTTCCTCAGCTGCCCATGTCTCTCAGAGCCCTATCGGGGATCACCCTCCGTTTCAGCCTCCACCGTCGCCCGATTGCCCCACCCCAACCAAAGGGACCATCCAACCCCTTTCCCTCCTTTTCCCGCCATTTTTAAACCGACCGCCCCCGGGTATAGGGCCACCCTAAGAAAAGCCACCCTTTCGTTTTCCAGGTTTGGGAGCAGAAGAAAACTTTAAAAAAACCCAAAACCATCCCAAAGCCAAAACCGAATGTGGGCCCATTCCAGGCTTTTGGGCCTTTGGGAAAAATTTTGGGGCCTTTTCTTCTGGGGGACACAGGGGGATCCCCCACGTCAGGCCCCCTTGCCTTCCCCCCAATACCATTACCGAGAAAGCTTTTTCCTTTGCCAGAAAAAGCCTCCCTCCCTGGCCAGCCACGTGTCATCAAAAAATTTAAAAAAGCCCCGTTTGTCTGCATCTGTGGCCAGAAAATCCTCTGAAAACCCAACACAGGACAAATTAAGAAACCGGCCAAAAGGCCGCATAATCTGTGACAGCTCACTGGGGAGCGGGGGGTGAAAGGGGTCTCGGGGGGTACGGTGGCTCTCAGCTCGGCCACGCTCTTCAAAACCCGAAAGGAGGGTTTCGGGGCTCTTTCCCCCAATTTCCCGGGTAACATCATGTGCCCAAAAAAACCGGGCCGTTTTAAAAAATTAATCTGTCTTGGGAACCTCCACAACACAGGACAGGATTTGGGGAGGGCTCTCCGAAACGAGACCGGAGCGCTGGCTGGTGAAAAAGAACCTTGTGCCAGAAAGGTGGTTTTCCGATAAAGGGTTGGGAAATCTGCGGGCCCCGCCCTTAAAACGTTGGTTGGAGCAAAACCCGGGGCTGGCAAAAAGGCCATGAACCTTGCCCGTCCAGAAATTTCTAAAAGCTACCCGGGTTCCTGGGACTGCCTGCGGGGAAAGGGGCCCCCGGGGTCGATTTCGAAATTTTCCGCCGTTCGCACCCTGCTTCGCCCCCGCCTGGCTTGGGAAGCGACCAGCCCCGCCCTCCCCCCGGTGAACCGCCCTCTTTGGGTTTGCCCGTGGAAAACACACGGGAAAATTTCCAAACCCCCCACAGCTCCACGATTGGGGGCAGCAAGAAATTGCCATTACCCCGGGGGGGGGGGGGGGGAATTGCCCAAAGGGCCCTGACAACCCAAGCGGGGGGGGGCCCTTTGGGGGTGTTAAACCCACAAAAGGTGGAGGCGGGTGAAAAAACCCCCCCTGAAAACCACCCTTTGGGCCCATTTTGGGAAAAAGCCACCAAAAGGGTTCAGGGGGAACAATGCCCTTTTTACCATTGGGCTTTTTTTGGTTTCCTTAGTTTTTGGAACAACCCTTGGCCCAATCTAAAAACAACAGCCCCCAACCGCGTTTGGGAAGGGGAAAAGGGGGACACAAAAGCGGACAAAAGACCTTTTTTCTCTCCGTCGAATCCAAAAGGCCCGACAGTTTCTCAATTTTATCGGTCTTCATTAGGCATGGTTGGGGGTCCACGCGCACGCCTCAGGGTGCATCATTCAAAATCGGGGCGGTTTTTGAAGCTTGCCGGAGGAAGGGAAAAAGGAGGGGGTATTCCTAGACAAAAACCTACCGAGCCCCCGCTTGGAAAGGGTTGGCGCAATTGAGGCAGGGGAGGAAATGGGGAAGATCAGTTTGCAGTGCCCTCGACCCAAGCTTGGAAATAAGGTCCATCTCTACTATGTTTGGATGCTCCATTTCCTCCAACAGAATCCCGCATTAAGGGCCCATAAAAAAACAACATTACTGGGTGGCCACCCCCTGGACCCCCCGTAAAAAAAACAAAACCCACATTTTCCTTTCACCCACCCAAATAGAATAAAATGCAGGAAATGGAGCCCTTTGCGATTGACAAAACTGGGACTCGTTGGTCTGTTTCACGTTTCCTATATGTCACGGGGGAACAAAATCAGCGACTGACACAGTAAGTGCCAAGACCGAGCGGCAGCAGCGGGCAAGGGTGGCAGAAGACAATGGGGACCTCGGGCAATTTTATTTTCCCCTCCCCAACGCATGCAAACGGGGCACACATCCAAACCACAATAGGGGTTTAAAGATCATGGGCACGACTACGGGGTCTCAACACCGATTTTTTTTTTTGGTTCCGGCCTAATAACTTCGGGGTATCCAAAAGGGACATGGCCCGAGCCGCCGCCACCCCCATAGAGGTTTGGTCCTCCCAAGCACCACGCATTCTGGCGACTTCAGCCAGCGGAGGAGTCATTACAGACAAAGCATCCGGCTTTCCACAGATAATGGGATCTTTTTGACTTCATAAAGATAATAAGGCATGGATTTTGATGATGTTGGGCCCCAATTGCGAGTCATCGATTATTGCCGGCTATTTCACTTTCCTCTTCAAACAAAAAGGGTCCTTTTGAAAAATTTTTTTAAAAATGATCATTTCTTACTGCAATTTTTTATTCTCGGTCCCAACATTTCATTTTTGTTTTGCTGTAGGTGACGTAAAGCAGAAAGGTTTCATGCAAAAACCATTTTCCCATTTTACTCACGTTACTTTATAATTTTTTCACTTTGTCAATGGTTTTGAGGTTATTTGCTGTGAGATAAGCTATAATTATGGTCCGGGGAACAGAAATGTGGCTTTAGTGGCATTTTTCCATCACAATTTTTTAAACATTTGAAAGTCTTTTTAAATTTTTTTTTGTGGCATGTGCTATGAGAACAGCAATAATCATGGCCCTTTTGGGAACAAAAATTTGGTTTTTTGGTGGCATTTCTCCCCAAAAATTTTAACAGTGGCGAGAAGTAATTTTTAAATTTTTGGGGTCGGCTGCTTTAAGCAACCTAGGGGTCCTATTCAAAAAAAATGTTGTTTCTAAAGACATTTTTCTTCACAATTGTAAAAAGTGGCTAAAGGGGTCATGCTTTGAATTTTTTGGGGGACATTTTTCTGTGACATGCAGCTAAAAGGCCCTATTTAAAAAAAATGTTGTTTCTATGAAATTTGTTTTTCCCAAAAAAAATTTGTCAAAAGTGGCTAAAGGGGGTATGTTTTAAATTTTTGGGGGGCATTTGCTGTGAAATGCAGTTTAACTACAGGTCCAAATTGAAAAAAAATTGGGGGTTTTCTAACAGACATTTGTTCTTCACAATGTCAAGAGGGGCCCAAAGGGGTGATTGCTGTCAGAAACGAAAGGGGGGAACACTGTTAAGGGACAAAAATTTTCAAAAGACTAGTTTTTGCAAGATCTTTAACATACCCAAATCCTTTTATTGAGACAACCCATTTATACAATTAAAAAAAGAGAAAAAAAGACAGGGTGGATCCACCTTTTTTTAAAAAATGTGTTTTCTAGAAATAAACTACTAAAAAACTTCATGTACAAATACGGTTAAAAAAAATTCCTCTTTTGTAAAAGGGGGGTACAGGAAACTTGACCAGATGTAGGTTTATTCGAGGGCAGGGTTGGAGCACGGACAGAGAAAAAGAACAGAGACAATTTCCTCCACCGTTTTAGTAAAAGAGAAAAAAATGCCAAGAAAAAACACCGGGGGAACTGGAGCTTTAAACCACCAGTTTTCAATAAGCTCAATTGGTCCCCTCTACGGAGGGACAAATGCACCCAGGTTTGACGTTACTGAGGAAGGGTGGAGGTTACCACCTTCCCACTCTGCTTCCACGACTTTTTCGTTTCGCGTCATAAGGCACATTTACCCCTGTAAATAGATATGGACGCCAGCCTGGCCTCACCGCACCCCTGAAACCCCCGGGCCCCGGAGCTGAACCTGCGTTTTTAATAGATGACAACGCTAGCCTGGGTCTCACCGCACCCATGTAAGTCTGGCCCTGGGAGCTGGACCCCCTTTAACAAGGCTGACGGGAGACTACTCTCACCGTTTGGGGCCATCAGGGGAGCTTCAAATTTTTCTAACAAAATCAGATTTTTAAAAAGGGATTTTTGTGAGGGTTTAATTAGGGCAAAAAAAGGGCCCCGGGTGGGCACAAATTGCACAATTTGGGCTTAAAATTTTCTGGGGGGTGGAGTCCATGGGGGCCATCATTTGATCCCAGGGGGGTCTGTCCCCAATCATTGAAGAAAGATTTGGAGGAAAAAAGAAACCTTGAATTGATTCTGAATCAACCCCCAGAACCAGGGGGGCAAAATCTTCTCAATAAGAAGTGTTTTGGGTATTAGGGCATTTTTATTATTTTTGGGTTGCGGGATGAAATTTAAACATCCAAAACCGGCAAAAAATCCTTAAAAACTGCGGGGGGGGGTAGTTTTAGTTTACACCCCTTTAAAAAAAACAAAAAGGTATTAAAAGTAAAGCTATAAATAAAAACTTTTTCCCTAAATAAATTCTGTAAACAAATTCATTACCAAAAAAATATACTAAAAAAAGCAGTTAAAATAGCATAGTGCCCCCTTTGTGATCGGGGTCAAAAGGTTAGGGGGTCTGCTGTGGCCCAGGGCAGGGTATCTATGCCAATGAAAATTTAAAAGGTGGTTTTAAAGCCCTTTTTCCGGGACTTTTAAAAGTGGGGGGCATGCATTTGGGGGTCACTGTGGGCCCGGACAGGTATAGTCAATTCCATGAAATAAAATGGTGGTTGAAAGACCCTTTTTCCGGCACTTTTTTTAAAACGTGGGTCAGGCAGGTTTTAAAGGTCATTCGGGTACAGGACAGATTAGTTAATTTCCAGTTCAACTAAAAATGGGTTTAAAGACTCCTTTTTTTTGGACTTTTTTTAAACTAGGGGCATGCAGGTTTGGGGGTATCTGCGTTCCAGGCAGGGAATTCAATGTCCATTCAAGAAAATGTGGTTAAATAAAACTGCCTTCTGGCACTTTTTAATTTTTGGGTCTAGGTTTAAGGGGCATCTGTGGGGCAAACAGGGGTTGTGAAAAGGCTGTGATTTCTTTTCTGTGGCTTTTTTTAAACCTAATTTTCTCCAAAAAATGACACGATACAGTTTGCTGTTTGGATGTTAAATTTCAGCTTTCCATCACTGTTTGGGGTAATAATAAGGTGTTGTTCCTCTCCCAAACTTTAAGGTCACGCGAAAAATCTATTATCGACTATCAAACTTA
Organism: Phyllomedusa bahiana; assembly: GCA_025379985.1. NCBI lineage: Eukaryota > Metazoa > Chordata > Amphibia > Anura > Hylidae > Phyllomedusa > Phyllomedusa bahiana. Next base: position 40,097 of record JAODAL010024609.1, on the reverse strand, counting down.
TTGAAAATTTTGCCAAATATCGACTATCGACCCGATGACGATAGTCAACGTAATCGCTCATCACTACTCATTAGCATATCAAATCGCATCAGCAAAAGCGCCACAAAACCGCACCTTGTGAAAGCACCCTAGCCAGTGGGCAAGTCCCCAGCTAGGCAGATTAGCAAGGCACCAGGTAGATAGAAAGGCAGGGCCCAAATAGGTAGCTAGGTAGGTAGCCAGGTAAGATCCTAGGTAAATAGGTTGGCAGGTAGGTAGGTAGGGCCCCAAGTAGGTAGAAAGGTAAGGACCAGGTAGGTAGACATAAAACACCCTAGATAAGTAGATAGGGTCCCAGGTAGGTAGAGAAGCAAGGCCCAGCAAGGGGTAAGCAAGACATTGATGGCCTCCTATCAATAGCATTAATAAAAATGATAACAACCCTATTAAAGATGCTTTACCTTCCATTTCCATGATTCCCACATACATTGTGAAAAATGTATGACCACATGTATTCCTGCACCCGCCCACTCTCACAGGCTGTCATAAGAAGTGCAGCTTGCAGGTCTGGTGTATTTTATTTTTTTTTCTTTTTAAAATGGAGGTCTGTTACCCAGGAGGGCCTAATTTTGGCCATTAAGGGGTTTTAAAGATAGTATGGACGCCCGATTTGAGACACGTTGAAAGCGGGGGGGTCAAAAAAATCTTTTTTTCAAAATAGTGAACCGGAGAATCTCAAGTTTTCATGTAGGGAAGTGGTAAAATTCTTCTTTAGGGATTTCCACGAACTGTTTGATAAACGGTCACAGTTATAAATTTAAACTATTCAAATCATTGAACGGAGTTTTATGTCCCCTGAACAACTTTAGGAAAATTTTTGTCCAGGTAATTATGGATTTATAAGCTTAAAGGTATTCCAAAATGAATAAATGTTTGTTAAGACTGTTGGGGTATGATTAAAAATAGAAGAAAAAAAATTCTTGAAAAACCCTTGCGTTCCAGTTCCACAGCTGTCTGACATTGCACTTCCTTATGCTGATTGCAGATTTGAGCAAGAGAAAAGTCCAGGAATAAGTGACAGTGACACTGTCAGGAAACAGAAAGCTCGACACCACTGCCTGGAGAAGAGTTGCTGACTCACAGAGTTTTCCTAAAGTACCACCAACACCTTTTTTAACAAGGACTGCAATTGTAAGTAGAGTATGCTTTCACATTTATGTGACTTTCAAAACCCAAATATTTTCACAATCCTTTACTACTCTGTTAAAGTGAAGAATTGATAAGAGATTATATTCTGGTATGAACCCTATTAGACCAGCATTTTAATTTTAGGCACATGATTATATTTAGTAAGCATGAAGAAAACACAGACCTAATCTACATTTGTCAGAAACAAGCATGAAACATCACCACTGCATTATCACGGCCTTGTCATCAGACATTGCATTCCAGCTTATATGAGCAGTGCTCATTTTCACAAATAAAGTATACCGGCTCAGTTGTTTTAGCTTGCACTCAGAAATAATTTTCATATTGATTAGTGAATGTGGTTTATTTCAGTTGTAAATCTTTAATGCCATCCTACCTTTATCTAAAAACTTATTCTACAATGTTTGTGTAAGGGTATGTTCACATGTAGTGGCTGTGCCATGATTAGAGATGGGCGAATTTCTCAAAAATTCGATTTGGCTGGTCCGTAGAATTTTTCCCAAAAATGTGGTTAGTTCAGAATTCATTCGCATTGAATCACATTAAAAAACAGCTATTTCCTGGCTGCAGAGAGCCTGTATGGTGTTGAAGAACATCATGCCATGCAGAAATATTCATATGGAGCTTGTTGTGGTGTTGAAACAATGCTGTGATTTAGTATGACACACAGATGACAGATGTCGCTCTTAGAATTGCTTCAAACTTCACTTATCTGGGCAGTTACAAAATCAAAACTGACTAAATAGCTGAAGTGGGAACGCAGCCTGACAGGGTAATGTCAGCACCATCTAGAAAGAATCGAGCTGAGGGCCAAGATCCCACTGTAGCGTCAAAGAGCACACTCTTTTTACACCGTCATCAGATGATTCCACAGATGATGACAGAACCTGTTCTGTTAAACGCTGATACATGTAGAGCTACGAAGAGTTACTTCTTTCACTTATTGTGGTGAAACACCTTTGAAATACATGGTTATATGTAGAATCTATGGGCAGAAAGTGAAGCGTGGCCAGGGACAAAATGTTGGCACCACGGCCCTGCGTCAACATATGCAGCGTCACCATCCAGTGACCTGGGAGAAACGTGTCTCAGATGTGGGGGTCCATCCTGCCGCAGCAACAGCAGCAGCACCCAATGGCACACATCCCATTTCAGGCAGTCAAGGCTCCACCTCCTCTGCCGAAAGGAGCTGTCTATCTTTCCAATCATCTACCGGTTCAGATGCTCCTGCTCTTCGCCACTCATCGCGCCAGCAGTCGTTCACCGAGGTGATTGCTAAGAGACAACAGTATGCGTCCAGCCATCCTACGGCACAGAAGCTAAACGGGCCCCTGTCCAAGTTGGTGGTACTACAGTCTCTCCCTTTTCAAGTGGTGGATTCTGCACCATTCAGAGAACTGATGGCTTGTGCCGAGATGGAGAGTCAGTGCAGTGGGGGCCATAGTTACCCTTAGGAGAACTCACTTGTCCACCAAAATGTGGAAAGACTCACCTTTGTCAAGATGAATCAGGCATGGATCAGCCAGGGTTTCTACAAACCAATGTCTGATTCATCAGATTAGATCAGCCATGCTGCCTCACCCAAACTTTGACAAATGAGTCTGGATTCTTCTGGCTACCTGCCTCAGCTACTATTGTGATGCTGCCATCCGCCTGATGCCACACATCTGCTGCCAGCTGCTCCTTCTCCTACCCACCATCTTAACCATCGACTGGTATTGCCACCCACCTCTCCACTCTTCAATGGACCATTATGTAGATTTCTGATGCTGCTGCCACTTCACCACTCAGGTCTCCTCATTGTGCTGCTGCTGTCACCTCCAGGCTATGTCACCATGTCACTCTCTAGCTTGATGCTGCTACTGCCGCCACCTCCTCATTATGTCACCTAGCTGCCACCACCTCAAAATTATGTCATTGTGCCACTCTCCGGCCTGATGCTGCTGCTGTTACTGCCGCCACCTCAAAACTGTGTAATTGTGCCAATCTGTGGCCTACTCATGCTGCTGCCACCTCCACAATCTGTCATTGTGCCACTCTGTAAACTACTCATGCTGCTGCCAACTGACCACACTCTCTCACTCGACCATCCTGTGGTTTCCTAATGCTGTTTTCACCATCCACCACTCTATGACGTTGCTACATTGTTTTCTTTTCCCCTTCTCTTACTCTATCAGAAGGAATGAAAAGGACAAACAGAACCACTTGTGCCTTCGGAGAAGCCGTAAGGCCAGTATGGCATGGTCCTTTGTTTGCATCAGGATTGTCTGATGATTAGGTAGCCAAAATCAGGAGTCGATACAAAACACAGAAGACATGCAAATATTCCATTTACTTGTTATCCCTTTTTTGGATCAACTCCTTTTGGCTTTAGCAATACTGATGGATTATTGACCGATTGAAAGCGGACAGTGAAGGATCAAAGGAAGGGCAAAATGATCAGTGACATCAATGCAAAATTACTGCCAACACCCTCTCCACTTCTTCCGGGGGGGAGGAGGGCTCTACATGTATCAACATTTAACAGAATCACCACAATAAGTGAAAAAATTAACTCTTTGCTACAGATAGCAATATCCCACCAGACTGAACTGGATGGATTTGAGATGTGTGCATGGGAGAAATACACACGCTGGATTTGACATAGAGTTCCCCACAATAAGTGAAAAAATTAACTATATGCCACAGATAGCAATATCCATACAGACTGAACTGGATGGATTTCAGATGTGTGTAGGGGAGACATTCACACACTGGATTTGACACAGAGTTCCTCACAATAAGTGAATAAATTAACTCTTTGCCAAAGATAGCAATCTCCCAAAATAGAAAAACGCTGGTTTAGGAATAGGTGTGTATTTTGCCCCAGCAACTCTAAAATCAGAAGTATTTTGGACAGAGTGCAATCTAGTGCAGCTACATAGAGATGCTTGTGCATACAAGGCACAGTGACAAGTGGCAGAATTTAACAGGGCTGTGACATCACAGAAGCTGGCTGGGTCCTGATACGCTGCCTGTCTGCACACGTCATTGAAGGTATTCCTTTCTTCCTCCCATAGTACTTTGCCCCATGTCACACCATGTGCTCGCGGCCATTTTAGATTATATACCACAAATTGCCAGGAAATTCAGCTTCGTTCAGGATCGAATTTTTCATGAAATTCTAAACAAACTCCACTTCGTTAGAATCGATTTGCCCATCTCTTGCCATGCTTCTTCTTTGGCAAATAAGCATATAGTTTAACTACAAAATCATTAAAACCACAAAGCCATAGCAAAACCTGTTTAAAGGACATGTATTTTTGCAGAGCAGTTGTTGCCAAAAACTGTAGTGCAACTGTTATGTCTGAATACACCCTAAGAAAGAGCACACACATACACTATTCCTCATACATCTCAGCAAATGCATGTACAAATGCAATGGATCCATTCCAATTCAATTTGCTTTAATTATTTTCCACACAAGTGCTGCATCTGAAATTGCATGCTAGGTTCACAAAATGTAATACTATGCAATGTCAACTGAGCTTCAAATATATAACAGATATGACCCGAAGGAATTCTGTTTTACTGCATGAAACAAACCCAGATGAGACTTGGTCATCACTTTAACTGTTACCTATACCAAGTAAGCTTTGAACCTTCTATAGATAAGACTAACGACTCCATCACTTCCATTTGAAGTCCTATAAAAGGTTAAATAAAAACACCACACCATTGAAATATGTCTTCTGGCAGATACAACAAGAAAGAAAAGTTTCTAAAACTGTTACTTTTTTATTCTGAATGATCCTATTTATTTGCTCTACAACAGCTTGAAACAAAGCAGGGTTAATATCGTTCACCATGTCCTAGAGATGAAAACTACCATTGGGACACCCAGGACAATTTTTATATAGGATTAGAAAACAAAAATCAATATTTAATTATCTCTAAGCTTTTTGTGTCACTGCATCTTTAGATCAGTAGCTGTGAGTGCAGTCTGCCACAGAGAAAGTAAGCCATTAAAGGTGCAGGCTCTTTTTACAAGCTTCTTTATTGGCTTGTAGTAAATAGAGTACATTATCACTTTTCACATACTGTATTGGTATTTATCTTTCCAATCTCTGCCTGTATTTATGTGTTTTGTGTGACAAAAAGCTAGGGCAAATGAAAGTTCATTAAATGACAAGTAGTTACCTTACATAAACTATAGAACATTAGATTATACTTATCCTTGCAGTCTACTATAATTCATTAAACAGTAAACTCGGCAACTGAGAGATTTGGAATAAAATGTAGTTGTAACAGTTAGGTATATAAACAGAGATTATAAAAAAAAAATTCAATTACTGTGAGTTTGACCTATAAATAGTTGGCGATCATGCAATGTTCTTTTGCCAGTCATGGGACATACATGCTTATACATTTTTAGAAGTTGTAAATGTAAAACTAAGATTATTATATGAAAACATCAAATAAATAAATAAACTTCTAACAATTTTTTTTAAAATACCAGTTTACCACCCAATATTGTGCCTATTAAGCATAAATTAGTTTGGATATTCACAACAAATCACAAAGGCACATTCATTTTATCAATTAAAAGTTGCAGTGGTTTGGTATCAGGACTGATAGCACTTATGCTTTTCAGCATGGTTTGAACACAATATGGGGATTTGCATTTTGCATGCCCATATAAACCTTCAAAATCTAAAAGTAGTTTTGAGAATGTCGTAGCTTAATAAAGCTTTTTAGATGTTGATCGGGTTTTCAAATTAAGAATCATTTGAAGGTAAGAATATCCAGGTTTATTCAATGCAAGCATTGTGAGACACACGCAATATAACATCATCATTGCATATGCTGAAGAATGTCTGCCCATCCTACTGCAATTCATGGTTTTATAGCTCCCTTCTTCTGTAAGAATACATTTAGCCAATCAATTCAAACATAGCTAGTTCCTTATACGCTGGTTTAAAGTTAACATTTCCATATGGGTGTCTTTTTATGAGCAAAAGAGGTCCTTTAGTTTGCACCTGATCAATGGCCATTTGGTCAGCCAATGATATCTTGGCTCATGAGGAATACCCCCAATTAAAATTTTTTAAAAAATCCTTTTTAAAAAAACAATTTAATTACAAAACAAAGAAAACCAAATTCATACCCCCTCATTTTTCCAAAAAAACCCCAAAAAATATACAAAATTCCTAAGTCACCAGTGTTCCTGGAGAGAACAAGAAACTTTCATGGAAAGCATACAAGAGTATCACTATAAAATCCCATCCACCCCCCACCCCCCCACAACCCAATTATAAATATTACTCACAATTCTCCCCCTTTGAGCAGGATATGCCTCCGCAGACCACGATCAGATCTGCCGCCCTTCCTCTGGGGTTCGTTCTGGAGTTCATTTCACTGGCTCTGCAGCTAACTGATTGCCAGATTCTAGAGTACATGCTTCTTTATTCCCTACCTACCCACCACCCTCGCGGATTCCTCAGAAAAAAAGTTCGCCTAACATATTAAGATCACTCCCCCTAACATCATCCCTCGCTATTGTTTATGCTCTGAAGAGAAGATATTTTATATTCTCACAAGTCACAACAAAGATATGACTATCTATCTTCTTTTAGTTTCCTAACATGCACTGAACATTTTATACACACACATTATTTATGAGCAGTAAACCTTGGTATAAACCATCTGTAATACCCTATCAGACCATACACTTAAGCCTCTAAACCAATTTGATAGATTTATATAATGACAACATATCACCCACATATTGAGTCTTCTTCAAACCCTTTGGTTTTGCTTTCTCAACCAGTAACATCACTCAGTCTTGCAAAAGAACACTATTTTAAATTTGCCTTATTGCAATTTACTTCATGGATCATATCTAAAATCAAGTCACTTATACCCATGAAAACTAAATGGAGATTTCATTTTCTTGGGCTTGCTATTTTGTGCCCCTTTTATACCATTGTATGCATGGGAATCTTGTTTATAGCTACCATCCTTATGGTGGAAACGAAGAAGGTAAAAGGTGTACAGACTAGCTATAAATGCATGTTCCTTTCTACACCATCCACACCACATCCCACTTATATCCAGATATTTACTGTCTTCTAGTAGATCTTCAGATGTGTGAACCCATGTAACAGATTACTATCATATACAAAGGAGCAATTCTATTATACACACATCTCCTTTTTCTATCCCCAGATCCTCTAACTGTATTTCAAAACCTACATTCGAAGTTATCACCATTATCTTGAGGGGCCTGGATGATTGCTAAAAGTCCATTTCCAATGAATCAGAACACTCATTCACATCTATTAAAAGGAATTACTTTACTCTCTTACCCATTATAATCCATGAGTATCTCATTACTAAACAAGTAAGCTCCTAAACAACATAAATACTTATATTATCACAAATGGAGTCTTTCCTATTGACATTTTAACTCAGGAGCTCATATTCTTCTTTACATTTACTAATGGGGAATTTGTACTCTTAAATTCCCAACATTTCTATATTAACACATTCACTCTCTGACTCTCATCTGTATGTGTTGTGAGGTTAACATAAAAAAAAAAAAACATTGAATGTGTCCATATTGCTATGCGTAAGAGTACTCCATTGATGTTAAAACATTAGTCCCAGATTTGAAATTAGGAGCTGTACTTTCTAGGGGGTAGCAAAGACATTGTAGACAGTTCTCCCAGGTGACTGAATTACTAAGATATGGAAAAGTCCTAGCATTGTTGGAGTGTCTGCACATATTCAACAGTAATCATATGATAGTTTAGGATGTTGCTGGAGCTCTATTCGCATCTTTCTCTCTTTCTAGATCGAGAAGGAGTGGAATTCTCTCGTACGTGGCTGGTGTGGACTCGGTGTTCTTTCCCTCTAGTTTCATCAAAGTTCTCAGTTGTCAGAGAACCTTGAAAGGCGACCGTCGTAATGATAGGCTCAGGCTCTTACACGTGATTCTTTCAAGTGGACCAACAATTACACAGGTCCATGGTTGTGGCTACTCAGGTCACTGCTAATTTCTGAATAGATCCAAAAACTTGTTATGTACTGCTTCAAGGTGTTTTGCGGCATCCGTACATTTATCCTGTCATACTGTTATGCTGTCTGAGTAAAACCTGTAGGAAATATGGTCGTGTCGTGGGGGGAGTACGAACTAAGCTCTCATATGGGGGACAGTTTAATTTTCTTAAGGTGTACAATAGTTGTTGAGCGATTGCGTTGGCTACGAAGATCCGGATTTCGGATAGCGATAGTCGGACCGCTTAGATAAGGTTTTTCGTTTTTTCGATAGTGATATCGATTATGCGCGATGACATTAAGTCTATGGGAGAGCAATATCGCAACACCTTCATTATTACACCCAAACCAAGGCTGGAGGAAGCGCTGAAATTAACACCAACAACAGTCAAATGGATACGTGCTACATCTTAGGCAACACACTTAGGTTATAAAAGTCACAGAAAAAAGTCACAGACCTTTTACAATCCTGTCTTGTAACCACAGCCTGACCCTTAAACTGCAGTTCACACCAACAAAATTAAAAAGTGCCTGAGGCCGTATGATTTGAAACCATACATTTACTTGAACTGGACATGAATATCCCTTGTCCTGGAACGCTGCATGAGCCCCAAACCTTGCAAGACCCCCCACATTCAAAAAGTTGCCGCCAAAAAGGAGTCTTTCACACCATTTTTAGTTGAATTGGGACATACATACCTGTCGCTGGGCCACAGCATGAGCCCCAAACTGCATGACCCCACACATATAAAATGTGCTGGAAAAGAAGTCTTTCAACCACCATTTTTGTTTCACTGGGACATTGACTATACCTGTCCTGGGCCACAGCATGAGCCCAAAACACTGAATGACCCCACATTTAAAAAGTGCAGGTAAAAAGGAGTCTTTTCATACAACATTTTAGTTTCACTGCGACATTGGACTAACATGTCCTGGGCAACAGCATGAGCCCCAAACCTGCATGGACCCCCACATTTAAAAAGTGCCGGAAAACAGGGAGTCTTTCAACCACCATTTTGCTTTTATGTTGGAACTGGACATTGACTTTACCCAGGGCGGAGTTACAGTGGGTGCGCGTTGAGAGCCCAGGCTGGCGGTCAGTCCATCTATTAAACACGCAGGTTAAAATGCCCTGATGACGCAGCACGAAAACTGTCGTGACTGAAGCAGAGTGCGGAAGCGGAAGTAGTGAGAACCTCCAAGCTTCCTCTGTACACAGTCAATACCTGGGTTAGCGCTTGCCCCTCCGTATGAGTGTGTGAACATAATTGAGCTTCACTTGGAAATACTGGTGGTTAACGCTACTGTTACACCAGGTGCCCTTTATATTGGCATTCTTTTTCTCATTTTACTCAAACTGTGATGGAGGATATGGTCTTTTGTACTTTGTTCTCTGTCCGTGCTTCACTACTCCATGTCTCTGAATAACCATACTCATCGGTCAAGTTTTCCTGTACCTCCCTTGTACAATTCAGGAGGAATTTTTTTTAACAGCTATTTTGTAAATGCAAGTTTTTTAGTACCTTTAATTCTAGGAAAACACAACTTTTTTAAAATAGGATGGAATCCCACCATGTCTTTGTTTCTCTTTTTCTAATTGTATTAAATGGAGTTGTCTCACATACAGGGATTGTTCAGCTATGTTAAAGATCTGCAAAAAAACAAGTCATTTTGCATATGAGTCCATTAACAGTGTCCTTACCTATTCCTGTTTCTGACAGCACCATCAAACATTGAGCCACTATTGACAATTGTGAACGAAATATGTCTGTTAGGTAGAAACAACATTTCTTAGACATAGGACCTATAGTATAGCTGCATGTTCAACAGACAAAATGCACCCAAAATTCAAAGCTTGCACCCTTGAGGCCACTTTGGTCAATTGTGAGAAGAACAAATGTCTGTTAGAAACACATTTTTTTAGCATAGGACCTGTAGGTAGCTGCCATGTCACAGCAAAAATGCACCACCAAAAATTCAAAGCATATGACCATTTGAGCCACTTTTGGTCACTTTCTTGTGAAGACAAATGTCTGTTAGACACAACATTTTTTTTATAATAGGACTGTAGTATTGCTGCATTTCAAATAGCAGCGGACCCCAAAAATTTATAAAAATGACCGTCTCAGCCACTCTGTTAAAATTGGGTGAGGGAGAAAATGCCACTTAGAAGCCACATTTCTGTTACAAAGGACCAATGATTATTGCTGTATCTCACAGCTACATGACCCCCAACAAAATTATAAATATGGACTTGTCAGCCACTATTAACAATTGTGAGGGAGAAAGAGAAATGGCCACTTAGAAGCCATTTCTGTTCCAAAAGGACCATAATTATAGCTGTATCTCACAGCAACATGACCCCAAAAAATATAAAAACAAATAATTCATATCTATGACCCTCTCGCCACTTATAAAAATTGTGAGGGGAGGAAATGCCACTTAGATGTCACATTTCTGTCCAAAGGACCATGACTTATTGCTGTATCACACAGCAACATGACTTCAAAACATTGACAATGCGAAAAATTCTTAGTAAAGTGAGTAAATGGAATACTGTGTTGTCATGAAAATTGCTGGTCTTGTACGTCTCCTCACAGCAAACAAGTCTTAAATGAACTGTTAGGGAAAAGAGATTAAAAATTGCAGTAAGAAATGATCATTTTAAAAAAAGTTTTCAAGAGGACCATTTCGTTTGAAAAAGGAATGTGAGTAGCAATGGCAAAACTAATCGGTGGGACCTAGTGCCAATTGGGGAGGCCACAAATCATCAGAAGATCATGCCTGATTCATCCTTGATGAAAGTCAACGGATCCCCATTATCTGTGTGGAAAGGCGGATTCGTTTGTCTGTAATGACTCCTCCAGCTGTGCTGAAGGTCCGCTCAGATATTGACGCTGGACTGCTGGCAGACAAAACCACTCTATGCGTGACGTGCCAGCTGGGCCATTCGTCCATTTTGGATCCCAGAAGTCTATTGGGTCCGGAACACATGCAAAAACCATCGGCTGTTGAGACGCAGATAGTCGTGCACATATGATCTTAAGGGAACATCTGGTGTTGGATGTGTGCCCTGCATTGCATGGGTTGGTGACGGTAGGTAAACAAAGATTGCCAGAGGTCACATTAGCTTTCTGCCACCCTTGCCTAATTTGCACTCTACTGCTGTCAACGGTCGCTGATGTTGTTCAACGGGGACATTTTGGGGAACGTTAAGCAGACACAACAGATGTCTCAGTTTGTGATCAATCAGGCAAGGTCTCCATTTCTGCTTTTTTACTCTTTATTTGGGGTGGGTGGAGGAAAGTGCTGATTTTTGTTTTGTACCGGGGATCAAGGAGGATGGCCACCCAGTAACTGTTGTTCATTTTTGTGGCCTTAATGCGAGGATCATTGTTGGAGGAAATGGCGAAGCAAGCATCCAAGACCTCATGTGGAAGATGGAGCCTTGATTCCCAAGCTCTTGGGGTCGAGGGGCACTAGCAACTGATCTTCCTCATCTTCCCTTTTTCCTCCGCCTCAAATTCGCCGCCAACCTCTTTCCAAGGCAGGGAGCGTCGGGTAACATCCGGTGTCTAGAAATACCCCTCCTACTCCTCCGGCTGCCTCGGCACTGCTTCAACACAGCCCGACTTGCGTGATGAGTGCACACTGAGAGCTGATGCGCACCTTGCAATAGCCTCTCGAACACGAACCACTGACCTAATGGAAGGACCGATGAAAATTGTGAAACTGCGGGCCTTGTGGATTTGACGGGAGAGAAAGGGCTCCGTTGTCCGATCTGTGTCCATCATTCCTCCTCCGTCGCTGGCGGGGGACCTGATTTGTTTCAGAGATGTCAACGATCGTTTCCAGAACTAAGATCACACACAATGCTTCATGCTGACAAGGGCATTGTCCGCAATGAACATTTTGGTGGCTTCTTCAAAACTGGCAAGGATGGTGCAGAGGCTCTTTCACCTGCTCACTCCTCGGTGGTGTTCAAACAACCCGAGGTCCGTTACCGCTGATTGGTCAGGCCAGGGGGTGATGTCACTTCGTTTAATCGCGTAATGGCATTGGCTGCATGCCACAATCGCTGAGAGCATGTGGAGGGTGGAATTTCCAGCGTGTTGCCACTTCAACAATGAGAGGGTTGAGGGGAGGCCGAACCTGACGCTGCAACGCAGCCAGGCGCGGACGAAAGCAGGGTGGTGAACGGCGAAGTGCGAACTCAGACCTCGGAGCCTTCTTCAGCAGGCAGGTCCAGACTCGGCGTAGCTCTTTAGAAATTTCTGGTACGAACATGGGTCTCATGCATGTGCCAGGGCAAGGATGTGCTCCAGCCTACGATCTTTAAGGGCCGGCCAGCAGATTACGCCCGTTATCGCACACACCTTGCCTTGCACCAAGGTTCTTGTCACCCAGCCACGCTCGGTCTCGTTGCTTGAGCCTTCCACAAAGCTCCTGACTGTGGTGTGGACGGTCTCCAAGGCAGATTAAATTCACCACGGCCAGGTTTGTCTCTGGGCACATTGATGCCACCAGAGGACCTTGAGAGGGAATGAGCCCTGCACCATCCCTGCGGTTTGGGAAGAGCTGAGTGTGCGAGCTCTGAGGAGCACCGTCACCCCCTGAGAAATCCACCCAGCTCACCCAGTGAGCTGTCACAGAGACTATAGCGGCCTTGGCAGTGCTTACTGGTCCATGTGTCGGTGGTGAGCATGGAATTTTCCGGACACAGATGCAGACAACGCGCTTGAAATTTTGGTGACACGTGGCTGGCTGGACAGGGACGCTTTTCTGGACACAGATCATGCACCTGCTCGGCATCTAGGTATTGGGGCATGGAGGGGCCATGACCGTGGCGGAAACCACAATCTGTGTCCACCAGAAGGGAAAAGGCAACATTCCAAGGCCCAAAAGCCATGGCAATGACCGACATTCAGGCTTTTGGCTTTGGGATGGTTTGGGTTGTTAAAGTGTTTCTTTTGCTCCAAACTGGAAGACAGAAGGCTGGCTGCTGATGGCCGCTGTACGGCGTGCAGGTCGTTTCAAATGCGAAGGAGAAGGGGTAGGATAGGGTCTCTGGTGGTGCTGGTGGTACTCGGGCGACGGTGGAAGGACTGAATTGAAGCGGAGGCTGATCCATGATCATCGACTTGAGAGAAAATGGGCAGATGAGGAAGCTTGTGGTGGTGGAGCGGAGGAGGAGCCGGGGGGGGGTTCAGGCGCGAGAAGACAGAGGGTGTGACAGAGGTTGGAGGCACGGGCAGTCGGTTCTGGCCTTTTTTAGGGCCAAGTGTTCCCTACCATTTCAACTCATGCATTCCGCTGCATGTGAATAGACATGTGGTGCGTGGTTAACCACTTAATTTTCTTGCTCTACTTTGCGGTTTTCGGCGGAAGGCGGCATATGAAATCGCTAGGGTGAATCAGAGGCTTGCTCAAAAGAAGGCTCAGGCTTTGAGAGGTTACTGGACCTTTTTGACGGCGATAAGCGAGGAGCGGGGTTTGCGCTGTACCATGGCTGGCGGGAATCATATCAGCGGACATCTGCGACCGCCCCTCTCCCTTTTTGTGGCGGGACCCGTATTGACACTACCCCATCGTCTTCCTCATCTTCCACTGATGAAGAGCACGCAAGCAAATTCTGCGGAAAAGACCAGGATGGATCCGCAATGTGTCATAATCATCATTCATCAACACAGGTGACTGGTTCGTCACGACTTTCTGCATCCGAGAAGCTGCGGGCTACAAGCAAGGGGCACTGCAAGGCGTTGCCCGACACGCCCGTGGATTTTTGTCCGATCTGACCGGCTTCCTTCACCTCCTCTGTATGGCATCAGTAAACTGGGCATCAGTGCAGGAGAAAATCATCCTTTTTGGCCTCTGATCTTTTAATCTGCCTTCTGACCCCAACGCATTTTGTCATCAAAAGTGGTCTTCAGAAAAGGGTATTATCCACTGTGGTGGGTACACGAGTTGACATTTGGGCTCTTCATGTTCGGACGGGGGATGCTTGATGATGCTGATGACGGACCATTTTGTGGCCGTGACTGCGAAGGACGAGGAAGTAAGACTGCTAGATGCAGGTTGCATTAACCACTGAATGACAGATTGGCGGACGATGTTCGTTCTTAGTATTCACGGGGCCCTGCACCAGCGATGACAGGCCTGACGGTCCTGCAACTGCGATCCGTGGCATGGTGTTGTCGCCCTGCACTGGATGGAGCACCTTCTCTCGTGTACCTCTACCGCTAATGTGCTTACCCCCTCTTTGCTCGCGCTTACCACCTGCATTCGCTCCATGTTCAGAGATATAAAAAATTTGAGGAAGGTTAGTGGAACTAGTTTTGGAAAGTCTCTTATTAAAAGACGGCAAATCAAGCTATCTCAAATCCCTTAATCAAAACAAAATTGCTGGATTCAAATTTAACTGCAAGGTGTCTATCAACAAAATCTGGACTGGGCAAAAGTCCAAAAAAAACACGTAAACTGTTATGTTTTGATATAATAAACGGTATTTTTTGCCACCTTTCAATTCACACCTGTGGTGTATTTAGAATTGCAGTTTCAGATTTACGTAGATGCTGCGTCATTGACCGTTGTGGGTGTGCAAAAAAGTCAAAAAAACACGTAAACTGTTATGTTTTGATATAATAAAATGGTAATTTTTGTTACCTTTCAATCCACCTGTGGTGAATATAGAATTGTGTTTTAAGATTTAAGTGAGATGCTGCGTTCAATGAAACAGTGCTGGGTGCGCAAAAGTCAAAGAAACACGTAACTGTTATGTTTTGATTAATAAACGGTATTTTTTGCACCTTTCAATTCTCCTGTGGTGAATTTTAGAATTGCTGTTTTAAAGATTTACGTAGATGCTGCGTCATATGAACAGTTGTCTGGGTGCGCAAAAGTAAAAAAAACACGTAATGTTATGTTATTGATATAATAAAACGGTAATTTTTTTTGCACCCTTTAATTCACACTGTGGTGAATATAGAATTGCTGTTTTAAGATTTACGTAGATCGCTGCGTCAATGAACAGTGCTGGGTGCGCAAAAAGAAAGTCAAAAAACACGTTAAACTGTGTGTTTTCGTACGATACACAGTATTTTTGGCAACAAAACAACCTGTGCTGACTACAAAGATTGCTGGATTGTAATTTAAGTGCAAGGTGGATATATCAACAGTCACAGGTGTAATGGGTGTAAAATTGAACAACTATCTGAAATGTATACTGATAATCAAAAGTGGAGTTTTGCAGCTAACAAATAGACCTGCATTTACTAGAAATTCCTGTTTATCCAAATATAAGTTCAGGCTGCCCATATCCAGGAATTATTTCAATAGCAAACTGTTTATAAAAAACCTATTCCACTACAATTTTTACACTAAGTCTTGGTGAACTTTACCAGTATTCTTTTTAGATAGAGCTTGTCTGTGTTCGCCCGCTGCCCCCCCCCCCCCCCCCCCCCCCCCCGCCCCCGTGAATTTACAGCGGGTTAGATTGCTGGGCTTTTAAAATTCCCCTAGCTAACTACAAAAATGTTCAATTCTCTAATCTAACTAAATTGGAAGGATAACAGAAAATAGTAGGGGTTTCTCTGTGCAAAATAGGACTAATTCGCTGAGCTGTTTGGCCACAGGCAGAGCGAGGTCCTATCCCTATGAGACGGAGAGACACGGGGGCTAAAAACAGGAAACGCTTTTCTATGTAAAACGAGGTCAGTGATTTTTCCACCCCAATCCAACCATCAGATCCCATCATGACGTCGCACAAAAACCTCCCCCTGCTCAAAATTCTGTAAACTCATTTGCTGGCCCCCCAAAATTACAGGAAGCGCCGAATAAAGGGGGCGATCTTAATAGATGATGCACAGATTTTAACCTTAATTATCGGTGATCTGGAAATTTCTTTCACCCCAAAAAACCTTGCCGATTTCAACTTTGTCGATAAAAATCGCTCAAAATAATGTACCAACTGAAAAAAAAGCTAATGGAAACACTCTGACCCTGGCTTCCGTTTTCTTTCATTTTAACCGTTCTACCTCTCCATTCCCTTTGGGAAAACAGGGATAGAGGACTTTAAAAGGGCCCCGTTCTATACCAAAGGGCACGTGTCTTTTCCCCTTTCATGACTTCACCTGTGAAGGGGTTTTTCCTCGATCACTCTTTTTATTGTTTCCCCGGGTTTAAGCCCAAACAAAAACCCCTTTAATTGTTTTTTTGGGGCCACTTTCCTGTGTTTTCCCTGTTTTTGGGGGGGCTCGGGCCAAAAAGGGGAAAAAATTTGCACTCCTTGGAATGGAAACACGGGGTCGAGGAATGTGTTTCTGGGGGGAACCTTTTCCTATTAAACCATTCTTTTTTTTTTGGGCACATGTCGTACGGGCTTGAAGTTTTGGGCCCTGCGGCCATACTGAACCCCAAGAGAAACCCCAAACTTGTTTTAAAGAAAAAAACATATACATAGCTTTTTTGGACTAGTGGGTCAGTCCATAGGCTGGTTGGGGCCATCTTTTGGGAAAAAGGGAAACCCCAGGGAGGCAAAAGTTTTTGGGTCTACACCCCCACAGGCCCCCACTTTTAATTTAACTGAGCCCCCCTTTGTTTTCCCACTCCCCCTTTTCGCCTTCTGGGGGCGGGAAAATTTGAAGGGTCCTAAGGACATAAAGGGGTAACAGGGTCTATGGGGGGACCCCGGCCCCTTGGGCCAAGTCACAAGATCCTTAACCCTAGGTTTTTTGTCGCACCATTTTTTTCGCTTTTGTCTCCCTTCCAAATTTCCCCCCTTTCCCTTTTGGGCTTTCAGATTTTGTATGTGTCCTTTACCTTAATTGATTCCCAAGCTCTTTAGGCAATAAACAGGGCTTTTAAATTATCTCTACATTTTTCTGCATTTTTGGGATGGGGTTTCTTTTTGGGATGTTTAGAAAAAGCCCCAGGTTCTCCATAAGGGACCATAATCATGGGCAAATTCCAATTGATGATAAAAAGCCCTGGTATATGTTTGTAGAATTTTTTTTACCCTCGGGGCCAGGCGGGTCCATGCCCTTCTGTTGGGGGTCTCTAAACTCCCCTCCTGGAAAATGAGGGGGAAGTGTTTTCAACTTTTATTCCCCTTAAATGTTGCGTGACTACCTTATTCCAATGTGTTTAACCTTTGCTGATTCCCCAGAAACCTGGTTCCATTCCCAATAAAAAACCCAAAAAGGTTAAAAATTAGTGATTTGGGAAAAGCCCCTTCAAAAGGGTAAATCCTATTGTTTTTGTGCCATTAAGGACCGTACAAGCAAAATTCTTCCTCATCTTTCCCCATCTATTTTTCTTCCCCCTTTGGTTTTTAAATTTCTAAGGGGTAAACAAAAAGGGTAAAAGTTCGGGGGTTCTAAAACCAAAGGTAAAGGGAAAAAAATTTGGGACATCAGAAAACCAACACAGAAGGCCATACCCAAACCAGGCCATAGAGATGTCATAGTTCCTTTTGAGAATATCATGTTACATCATACAGGGTATGTATTGTTTACAGGGAATCCAGTCCAACCTCTGAGACTTTATGTTAAAAAGTACTTGTCCCTTAAAATTTGACTATTGGTACACATAAGGGGTTCCCTTTTCCCCACGGGTTTTTATAATCTAGCGGGAGCAATAGTTTAACGGGTTCTCTGCTGTGTTACCTTTGGGGACTGTGAAGGACTGCCGTGGAATCCCAGCCATCTCAGTGCAGGGTACAGCGGAGAACGGGCTTGTCTTTAGTCGGGTTTTCCCCCAGGGGAAGGTGAAAGGGGGAAAATTAACAATTTAAAGATTTTGGAATTTTTTTAAAAAGTGCCCCCCTTCAAACCAGCTCAAAGGGCCCGTGTACCCCAAACACTCATACAGAATTTGGTAAAAGCAAACAACCCTGTTTCTTATTAAAAAAAAATTACAATATATATTCAAACTCGGGAATATTCTGAGTTTGCTCTAGACCCCCCAAAAAGCCCAGGCCCCTGTTTTTATTTGGTCTTTTTGGTCCTGGCCGGGGGGCCTGGGCCCAAACTGCCAAGGGGGTGCCCATAAAAGGTAATTTTGTCTCCCAAAAACTGTAACTTGTCCATTGAGACTCGGGCCCTCGATCAGCTAAAAGAAAAAAAAAAAAAAACGGAAAATAGTGCCAGCCCTAAAAAAATTTTCGCGGGTTAAAGGCCAATTAGTCATCCATGTAAAACAACTGCCCCGTAAAGTCGGGGAGTTATACCAACTGTTTACAGCCATGGGGGAACGAAACTGCTTATATTTTAAATTGGTTATTTAAGAAAGTAACCCATCTCAGGTTATATGTTTAAGGGTTTATCTGTAAAAACATCCAAACAAAAAAATACAAAAGGGGGGGAAGGGGACTAACTGAACCCTTTTCTACAGTATCTTGCTAGTCCAAAAAGTTTTCCCCCCCTCCCCAAATTTGGAAAAGCCTGTTTCTGGAAAAATCTAAAAACTTTGGCTCTTCCCCCGGGCCCCGCCCTCTGAGACCGGCTGCTTGTACCCTTTTATCTTACCATCATTTGTAAAAAAAGCTCACCAGTTTTACCCCATCAGGGTACAACATGGCTTTACATATAACAAACAAAACAAAAAAAGGGGATTTTAAACCCAGACAAAAAAAATTAACCCACAAGTTAACTTTAAAACAAAAAACAAAAGGGGGAAACAAAGGATCCTTCATACATTCCAGACATACAAAAACAAAAAATGTTCAAAATAAAAAAAAATTTGGAAAAGGGAAGGAAAAATTTAAAAACAAAAAAAAAATATAAATTGCCAAAAAAAAGAAAAACCCATGGCAAATGCCCCAAAAAAATATCCCCAAAGATTTTTAGAGAAATTTTACTTAAAAATCAATAAAAAAATTTTAGTAAAAATTTTCATCTCTTCATTCCTACAAGAGAACACCGGGTTTAAATTTAAATTTTTTGCCCCTTTTTCCCCCTTAAAAAAAATTTTTTTGGGAAAAATCTTAAAAAGTAAACATTCCTGGAAATTTATAAAAGTTTTTTAAAACATAGAAATATTTCAAAATTTTGAAAACTTTTTGTGCAAATCCCCAATTTTTTTGGCTTTATATTAAATGACCCCTTTTTAATTTGCCACGGGGAAACTTTTTTTTTAATTTAAAAAAAAATTTTAAGAGGGTTTAATTCCCTTTATAACTTATACACCGGGTTTATAACATATATTCTTTTATTTACAACAAAAGCTTTACATGTATATAAAAAATTTCTTTTATTACCAAACCCATTTTTTGGCAGAATTTTACCTTAAAGACAAAACAAAAAATTACCCCAAAAACCCCAACTAAAAATTCTTTAAAAATGTTCAACACAAAAAAAGTGCAGTAATCAATGAAAAACACACTTGGTCCCCCTTCACCCTTTTGGTTCGGGGCCCTTCCCCCCCCTTTTCTGAAATCAAACCCTGCTGCCCCTGCTACTGGGCACAATAGATCCCAAAAAAGTCACAAAAAATGGAGGGAAAAAAACCTTTTTTCACTGCATTCTAAACCCAACATGTCCCAAACCTTGATTAAAACCCATTAAATACACCCTTGAAAAACTAAAACCTTCACACTTGTAGGGAAGTTTTTCCCCACCCTTTTTTCCTACTTTTAAATGCCCCAATTTTTTAAACCATTTAAATTTTCCAACTGGCCCAACGAGAAACGCTTTAAACCCCGTTTCAAATTCTACGTTCGCCCACACTAAAATTAGTTTTAGCATAATCCCTCTGTTTGGGGTTTTGAAATTCCAAAATCAAAAAACCACTCATTCAATTTCCTAAACAAATACAAAAATTAGTTGGGTATCATCCCCTCGAGATGACTATTTTTAAAAATTCTAACCCCACTCAACCCACGTCTCTAAAATTTTTTAAAAAAATTATTTAGTATGTACCCGATGGTTAGATTTAAAAATCAAAACCATTTTTTCAAAATTGTCAAACTATTTTTGGTTGTCCTACCTAAAAAAATTATTAAAAATAATCTTGTCTGCCCGGGTTAAACCCAAGGGGATGAAATAATTTCTCTAATCAATCGCTATTTTCTGCAAAAACCCAAACTATAAAAAAGAGAAAGGTTTCCAATTTTACTAAATTTCCAAATAGCCAAATTCAGCTCTATTCTTTCATTCTTTGGAGGGAAATTCACTCCCCCTCCCTCGGGGAATTTTCCCCTTTTGTTCAAAAAGCCACCCTAAGGACACGCAGCCAGGGAGCCCTTTTTGCCCTTTTTCACAAAAATTTAAACCCTCAAACTTTCACTGCACAAAAAAAAGGGTAAAGCTCACACATAAAACATATTTTATATTGAACCACATCACATCTTCTAATATATTTTTTTTCCAAAAGTTCTTGGATCAGCCCAAATTATAGGGGGAAACTTAGAGACTGGGGACAGGAAACCAATACTTGAAGAGACAGAAAAATATATAGTAACCCCAGATAAAAGGGGGCCTTTACCTTTTTGTTTTTAATTTGTCCCCAGCGGGCCGTTTTCCCACTTTTAAAAGCATTGATAACCCCTTGTTTTTTCCGGAAAAAAACCCAAATCTTTTGGGTTTTGCCCCCAATGGGGCGTCATTTTCGAAAGCTTAATAAATTTTTTGATGTTAAATTGGGGTTTTTAAAATTTAAAAAATTTCAGTTTTGAAGGTAAGCATATCCAGGTTTTTTTCAATGAAAAAGCATTGTGAAACACACGCAATAAAAACATCATAAAGGGCATATGTGAAGAAGGGTTCCTGGCCCATCCTATTTCCCAATTTTCTTTGGTTTTATAGCCCCCTTTTTCGGGGTAAGAATATTTTTTAGCCAATAATTCAAACAAGTTTATTTCCCTTATACGCGGGTTTTTTTAAATTTAAACCCTTTCCATTTTTGGGTGCCCTTTCTTTAGAATAAAACAAAAGGGGTCCATTT
This sequence comes from Phyllomedusa bahiana, assembly GCA_025379985.1. Classification (NCBI taxonomy): domain Eukaryota; kingdom Metazoa; phylum Chordata; class Amphibia; order Anura; family Hylidae; genus Phyllomedusa; species Phyllomedusa bahiana. Next base: position 18,932 of record JAODAL010024609.1, on the reverse strand, counting down.
AGTTTGCCCCCCTGCCCAATGACCATTTGGTCACCACTTTGATATCTTTGGCTAAATGAGAAAGTGACCCTAATTAAAAATTCCTTTTCTCCCCTAAAAACTATGCACCCTTTTTTCTTTTTGGACTGACAAAAAACATTTTTTAAACCCCTTACTCACGGGAAAAAAAAGAAACTTTTTTTCCATTTAAATGTCTAATCCCTCCAGGCCATGTTTTTCCCCCAAAATTTTTTGGGGGGAAAGGGGGGCCCCTTTAAAACCCCAAAATTTCCCCTAAGTCACCAGTTTTTCCTGGCAGAGAAAAAGGGAAAACTTTTCTGGAAAGCAAATAAAGAGTATACTTTTAAATCACAAAAAAAAAAAAAATTTAAAATTTTAACCCTCCCAAGACATTATCAAATTTATTTTTAAGAATGATGGGGGAAAAAATGTTGCCCATAAAATAAAAAAGGGGAACAAAACGGGCAAAACTGCAAGAAAATATTTATTAGCATCTAAATTCTTGGACACGACATGAATTATTTTTTTATTTTTCATTTTAAAACTCTTCAGCCCATTTGGTATGCCTTTTTTAAAACTATCTAATAAAGATCAAGGGCGACATGTATGAAACTCGCCACGTCGTGGCGCACCTTTCCGCCGGCTTTCCGGCAAAATCTGCGTCTGATTTATGTCGGCGCCGGGGCGCGCTCATACATTCCATGTAAAGTCCGCCTTGCCAGTGGTTGAGGTGCAGTGTGGGACTTAGGCGCAGTACGGCGCTGCGCCTGAGATTCGCCGTCCGAGGAGGTGCGCTCATACATGCGGGGAAAAGGTCCCTGCGCCTCGCCAGTGTGTGGGGCTCAGTGTGGGGACATGGGCGCAGTGCGGGGACATGGGCGCTGTGCGGAACTGCGCCTCACATGTATTCCGATGCGAGACAGGCTGGAGAACAGCGAGAAATCATTAAAGATGTCCGTGCGGAGTATGAATAAAAAAATCGCTTTTATAAAGGTGGAAAACATTCTCAGAAAAAGAGCTCAAACCTCAAAAATAAAAAATACATTAAAAAAATCACTTTCCAAAAATCTAGAACGGCACAATATCAAGAATTAGGATATTGGAAATTGCCGGGAAATACAGTAATTCAAATTCTGAAAGCTATTCTCATTGGTTGGCATAAACCGGCCAATCAGAATAGGAGCGACAGTGAACCATTAAAACCTATGGAGAACTATTAAACAATCAGAATCAAAGGCGGGACAGTTCAAAATACAGTAAAAATGCAGAAAGGAGCTGATTGGCTGAGCTAGCGGGGGCTTGGCTATCTCGGCCAATCAAAATAGGAGCGACCAGGGACCCATTATAGCCTATGGAGAAGTTTCAACCAATCAAAATCAAAGGCGGGACAGTTCAAAATACAGTAAAAATGCTGAAAAGAGCTGATTGGTTGAGCTAGCGGGGGCTTGCCTATCCCAGCCAATCAGAGCGCGAGCTACTTCTCCCATTGTAGTCTATGGAGAGATGGGCGCAAGGCAATCTCGGCTCTCAGCGCCGTGCGGCATGGAGTATGAATAAAAAAAACATTTTTATTAAATGTAAAATATTCTCTGAAAAAGAGCTCAAATATTCTATAAGCATAAATCAATTCAATACGAACAACGCGTTTGTTGCCGAGACCGGCGCTACATCGAGAATTGCAATAGAGAGAATTGCCAGGAAATACAGTAATTCAAATTCTGTAAGCTCTTCTCATTGGTCGGCATAAACCAGCCAATCAGAATAGGAGCGACAGTGGTCCATTCTAACCGATGGAGGAGAATTGACCAATCAGAATAGCAGCGACAAAGACCCATTATATCCTATGGAGAAATATTGACCAATCATATTCAAAGGCGGGACAGTTCAAAACACAGTAAAAAGGCAGAAAAGAGCTGATTGGTTGAAGCGGCGGGGGCTCGTCCAGCTTAGCCAATCAGAGCGTGAGCTACTTTCTCATAGAGTTCTATGGGAAAAGAAATGCAGAGCGAGCTCTGTTTGTGATTGGCTAAGTTAAAAGAGGCGCGGTTATTTGGACCAATGAGAGAGCGAGCAACGCTCCTATGGGTTTTCTAATGCAATCTGAAATAAAACTGTACATGGCCGAAATCAAATGATAATGCTGCCAAAGTTGTCCCGATGTGTATATAAAATGAATAATAATATGGGGGTAACGAACAAAAAATATTAAATCAATAAAATCAGGTTTATTTCTTTATTTTCGTTAGCCAAGGAACAATAGTATGGGTGTAACGAAAATAAAGAAATAAACCTGATTTTATTGATTTAATATTTTTTGTTCGTTACCCCCATATTATTATTCATTTTATCTACGCATCGGGACAACGTCTTTAGTCTTATCTTTTGATTTCGGCCATGTACAGTTTTATTTTAGATTGCATTAGAAAACCCATAGGAGCGTCACTCGCTCTCTCCATTGGTCCAAAAAAGCCGCGCACTCTTTTTAACTTAGCCAATCACAAACAGAGCTCGCTCTGCATTTCTTTTTCCCATAGAACTCTATGAGAAAGTAGCTCGCGCTCTGATTGGCTAAGCTGGACGAGCCCCCCCCGCTTCAACCAATCAGCTCTTTTCTGCCTTTTTACTGAATTTTGAACTGTCCCGCCTTTGAATATGATTGGTCAATATTTCTCCATAGGATATAATGGGTCCCTGTCGCTCCTAATCTGATTGGTCAATTCTCCTTCATAGGTTAGAATGGGCCATTGTCGCTCCTATTCTGATTGGCTGGTTTATGGCGACCAATGAGAAGAGCTTAAACAATTTGAACAATTTCCCGGCAATTCTCTGTATTGCAATTCCTTATGTAGCGCCGGTCTCGGCGACAAACGCGGGGTTCGGGATTTAACTGATTTATTTTTAGACAAGGTTTCAGCACTTTATCTGATAATGATTTACACTTAATAAAAATGATTTTTTTAATCATACTCCATTGCATTGCGCCGATCTCTCCATAGACTACAATGGGAGAAGTAGCTCGCGCTCTGATTGTCTGGGATAGCCAAGCCCCCACTAGCTCAGCCAATAAGCTCTTTTCAGCATTTTTACTGTATTTTTAACTGTCCCGCCTTTGATTTTGATTGGTTGAAACTTCTCCATAGGCTATAATGAGTCCCTGTCGCTCCTATTCTGATTGGCCGAGATAGCCAAGCCCCCGCTAGCTCAGCCAATCAGCTCTTTTCTGCATTTTTACTGTATTTTGAACTGTCCCGCCTTTGATTCTGATTGGTCAATAGTTCTCCATAGGTTTTAATGGTTCACTGTCGCTCCTATTCTGATTGGCCGGTTTCTGCCGACCAATGATAATAACTTTTAGAATTTGAATTACTGTATTTCCCGGCAATTTCCAATATCCTAATTCTTGATATTGTGCCGTTCTAGATTTTTGGAAAGTGATTTTTTTTAAAATATTTTTTATTTTTGAAGGTTTGAGCTCTTTTTTCTGATAATGTTTTACGCCTTTATAAAGGCGATTTTTTTGGAATCATACTGAGCGCCAAGATTTCTCTTGCGATCTTCTGTATGCTTCCTCGCATGTTACGTTCTTGCTTCACTTCACCGCCGCCAGAGCATTTAGACCAAAATAAACTAGGTCTGCTTGTTGGAGCTGCAGAGCGCTGCATTGCGCCGCGCTTTGGCGAGCCGCCATCGTACATGCCTTGGGGTTTTCGAGCACGCCGCATCCCGCCCCGGAACGCCTACACCGCGCCCATTGCCCGCCCCTTTATGCGGGGCGCAGCTAAAAGTGGCGAACGCTGCGCCTAACACTGCATCCCTGCGTCCGACAGGGGGATTCGGGCCGGGAGGCACAGTTTACTCCCAAAAACAGGCGAAAAGCCCGTTCATACATGTCGCCCCAAGTGCCTTTTTATTGCAGCACATTGCAGGTATGCCATTTTTAGAACACTCTGCAATAGAATTGTAACATATGCACTGTTGTACCTAAAACTAAATCAACCTTTTTATTTTTTCTCTCAAAATAATATTGATATAAATAATCTCATTGAGGTCACAGAAATTTGGCTTGATGATACAAAGATTTTTTGTTTCTCTCCATTTTTGCCATTTTATTATTTTTTATTCAGCTTTTATCTTCTTCACTTTTCATACCATTTTTGAAAACACACACAATTATTCTTGGCTTCCCATTACATTATTTTGGTATTTTAAATGGTACTATCGAAAAAAAAATTGCACTTGTTGTGCAAAAAAACAAGTCCTCATATGACTATGTTGACATAAAAAATAAGTTATGGCTCTTTGAAGGTGGGAAGTAAAAAAACAAAACAAAAAATCCTTTGTATAAATGATGAGCTGTCCTCAGAGAAGAATTTACAAGGTAGCAAAACCTCTTTAACATTTTGCTATAATATACAGACATGTCTGTTTGTCATTTTATTTTTTCTCTGCTTACTATAGTTAAAGAAAAGGCAGCTGTTGAGACATCAAGATAACAACTTACTGATACCTCCAGGGTTCTCTAGAAGACCCTAAATTGTCCTTGTAAGTAGGCCTTGAATGTATCATGGGATATTACTGTAACTTGTGTGCCATAAAATTCAGTAATAAGTGTGATTATCAAGTCAATTTTTCTTATATACTACAGTATGTTTCAGGTTGTATACAAATGTCTTTCAATTCAAGTAAATATATGTATAGTTTGGCAATCTACAATCTATCTACAATCTATTTCTATCTATATGGAATATACATTAACATCTTATAACATCTATCAACTGCTACATTGTCCATTAGGTTATGTGCGGTGTAATGGCAAAGAACTAGTACATAACACTAGTCCTAGGAACATTCTTCTAATCTCAACTTGGAAGTATTTATATTTTGCTTCATTTCTGTCAAAATTCTTAGCCAAAAAAGCAGGATCAATTAAAACAGTATGAAGAGGTATGTGCAGTTTGTGGTACCACATGGAATGAAAGTCCACCTGCATAAGAACTATAGAAAGGAGAACCTGTTTAGCCTTATTCCTAAATATTGTGTATTCCAGGGACCAACTCCACTTTTCAGGCATTTTCTTTTTTTTAGGGAATATGGCACTTGAACAAATTAGGAATTTACCATTTAAAAATTTAGGAAATTTGACACGTAAACGGTTATTTCCTTTAAGAACATTTATAGCATATTTACAGTATGGATGCAATGTCTTATGGATGCAAGTCAAAGTCTGCGATTTGCGATGAGCACCTCTCTCCATTCTTTTATAGGCATTCTGAGCAAGTCTGCTTGGAACTTTGTTTTAATCTTAGAGGTATCCATATTTTGCATTCTTTCTGTCAAAATCCTGGGTCAGAAAACCAGGATAAATGTCTTATACAGAAGCAAACTTTTAAAATGTTCCATTATTTCTGAATATAATGATACCAAACGTGTGCTTTATTTGATGTCAGCCATTAAGCCTTCTTTTCACACACTTTTTTACCATGTAAAAAAATTCCCAAAACTTTAAGGGTGACATGTAATGCCTGGCACCAAATTGCTAGTTGAATGTCTGCTTTTAATTGTGTATGATCTGACAATATGTATGAAAGAGTGTTATGCACCAAACATTAGCACATAGAGTGTTATGCGTCGATTTTTGTCTCAGCCTTGGTATGGATTTGTATGACAGTTTTGTTCCAAACTTTGGCACATTTTTGGCTCATTCAAAGTGTCGTGTCTGGTGCAAAATGTGCCAAGTTTTGTTGTACAATTGTTCCTACATCTATAGAACAGGTTTTTTTTTGGCTTTTTTGGTACGCCAGAAAACTGAAGCAAGCCCCATTCATACATGTCGTCCCAAGTGTTTTTCATGGTATTTTTTAAAAAGCATTTCTTGTGGCTTTTTTTTCTATTTGTCATATCAGTAATGTGTTTTTATCTGGTTAAAAAGTAACACCTAAAGCATGCTAAAGCCTCAGACGGAAGAATAAAAAAAAACTTTAACTACACCAAAAAAGCATTGTTTGTAGGTCATGTTCACTGCCCTTAAAAAAATGTAGCAATACTCCAAAAATGCTGGTTGATAAACAACCCTTTCAGTTCAGAACAATGATCTTATTGAGAGTCTAAGCTTGTGTTTCTCACTTTTCTGTACCTGCAGTAGGTAAAAAAGCAGCTGTATGGACACATGATATACAATGAAAACATGAGTCATGGGTGGATGTGATGGCATGTAGTGTTGATAAATTTTTGGGGTTATTTTTAACTTAATTTAAAATTTAGAGTAGAAAGATCAATTCAGTAAGCAGACTTCAAAAAGTTAATATGAGGAACCGGACAGGGGCACACGAGAAGACACAGACAGCGTGAGGCTCAGACACCGTTCTCAACTACTGTCCCTTTCTTTTGGGGGTGCCCGACTCCTTAACAGGTTGCCTCCCAACTGAAGTCTGTGAAATACACTAAATAAGTGAATATATGAGACACAGACAAACAAACACTGAACACAAGCAAAGAGGGTAAAACTAGCCAGGTCAGTAAAAGTGCGGAGAAGCAGTACAGAATCGCAAGGCAGAGGGATAGTCGGTAACAAAGCCAAAGTCAGGCAACAGGAATAGTGATGAGCGAAGCCTAAAAAGTTGGAGTTCGAGTAGAATTTTGAGAAGTTTGCCTCGCAGTTCTAGTCGAACTCGAATTTCGAACCCCATTAAAGTCAATGGGAGAAGATGCTTAAGGTTTATACCTATAAAAGTGAGGAGAAGCTGAAATTGGCATCTATAACAGTAAGTAAGTAGTGAAGAAATTTTGGCTCTAAGCATCACAGAAAATAATTCACAGGCTAAAGTAATTCATTCCTTTCAATGGCTAGCTGAAAAGATGAGGACAGCGTAGTAGTGATGAGCGATTACGTCGACTATCGTCATCGGGTCGATAGTCGATATGGGCAATTATCAAGACGATTTCCGATAGTCGATAATAGATTATCGCCGATGACCATTAAAGTCTATGGGAGAGAAACAACACCTTCATTCTTACACCGAAACAGGGCTGGAGAAGCTGGAATTAACATCCACAACAGTCAAATGGATAAGTGCTACATCTGGGCAAACACACTTAGATTATAAAAGACAAAAAAAAAAAAAAAAAAAAAAAATAACAAAAAAAAAGAACAAATTAAATCAATAACAAACATCGTCTGGAACGGCGACCTTAAACACACTAGATTAAAGCCAAAAAAAACAAATTAAGACATTACTATGCTGTCCTGACAGCTATGACCCTTAAACCTGCATGACCCACAAATTAAAAGTGCCGAAGAAGGAGTTGATTTGAACCATCATTTTACTTGAACTGGACATTGGACTATCCCTTTGTCCTGGATGCAGATGACCTTAAACACTATCTGACTCCAGATTAAAAGTGCCTGAAAAAGGGAGTCTTTGAACCACCTATTTTAGTTGAACTGGACATTGACTATGCCTGTCCTGGACCGCAGTGATGACCATTAAACATGTCTGACCCACAGATTAAAAAGTGCCGGAAAAAGGAGTCTTTGAACCACCTTTTAGTTGAACTGGACATTGACTATGCCTGTCCTGGATTTGCAGTATGACCATTAAACCTGTCTGACCCACAGATTAAAAAGTGCCGGAAAAGGAGTCTTTGAACCACCATTTAGTTGAACTGGACATTGACTACACCTGCCCTGGGCCACAGCATCAGCCTCAAACCTGCATGACCTCCAGAGTGAAAAAGTGCCGGAAATAGGAGTCTGTGAACCACCATTTTAGTTGAACTGGACATTAACTATATCTGTCCTGTACCGCATTATAACCATTAAACCTGTCTGACCCACAGATTAAAAAGTGCTGGGAAAAGGAGTCTTTGAACCACCATTTTAGTTGAACTGGACATTGACTAGACCTGTCCTGGGTAACCTACATCTGTTCAAGTCTTCCTGTACCTCCCTTGTACAATTCAGAGGAATATTTGTATCAGCTATTTTGTACATGCCAGTTTTTTAGTAGTTTAATTCTAGAAAACACATTTTTAAAATAGGATGGAATCCCACCACGTCGTTGTCTCTCTTTTTTTTAACTGTTTTAAATGGGTTGTCTCACTATAGGGATTACTAGCTATTTTAAAGATCTTGCAAAAACAAGTCATTTTGCAATATATATGTCCATTAACAGTGTCCTACCTATTCCTGTTTTTGACAGCACCATCACCCTTGAGCCACTTTTGACAATTGTGAAGAACAAATGTCTGTTAGAAAACCACATATTTTAGAATAGGACCTGTAGTATAGCTGCATTTCACAGCAAAATGCCCCCAAAAATTCAAAACATGACCCTTGAGCCACTTTTGACAATTGTGAAGAACAAATGTCTGTTAGAAACCACATTTTTTAGAATAGGACCTGTAGTATAGCTGCATTTCACAGCAAAATGCCCCAAAAAATTCAAAACATGACCCTTGAGCCACTTTTGACAATTGTGAAGAACAAATGTCTGTTAAAAACCACATTTTTTTAGAATAGGACCTGTATTATTGCTGCATTTCAAAGCAGCATGACAAAAAAAAATATAAAAATGACTTCTCAGCCACTGTTAAAAATTATGAGGGAGAAATGCCACTTAGAAGCCACATTTCTATTCCAAAGGACCATCAAAGCAGCATGACCCAAAAAATTATAAAAATGACTTCTCAGCCACTGTTAAAAATTGTGAGGGAGAAATGCCACTTAGAAGCCACATTTCTGTTACAAAGGACCATAATTATAGCTGTATCTCACAGCAACATGACCTCAAAACCATTGACGATGCGAAAAATTCTAAAGATAAAGTGATTAAATGGAATACGGTTTTGTCATGAAACCTTGGTGTCTTTTACAGTCTCCACACCGCCAAACCAACAAAATGATCTTTTTGGAACTGAGAATAAAAATTGCAGAGAGAAATGATCATTTTAAAAAACATTTTTCAAGAGGACCATTTCTGTTTGAAGAGGAATGTCAAGTAGACCTGCAAATAATCGGTGACCTCGGCAATTGGGGCCACAACATCAGAGATCCATGCCTGATTCATCTTGATGAATTTCAAACGATCCACATTATCTGTGGAAAGCCGGATTTGTTTGTCTGTAATGACTCCTCCAGCTGTGCTGAAGGTCCGCTCAGATATGACGCTGGCTGCTGGGCAGGACAACACCTCTATGGCGTGGCGAGCGAGCTCGGGCCATTCATCCATTTTGGATACCCAGAAGTCGATTGGGTCTGGAACACATCCAAAAACATCGGTGTTGAGACGCAGATAGTCGTGCACCATGATCTTAAGCTGGTCTCTGTGTGTTGGATGTGTGCCCTGCATTACATGCGTTGGTGAGGTGGTAAATAAAGATTGCCAGAGGTCACCCATTAGGCTTCTGCCACATTGCCTGCTGCTGCCGCTGCGGCTACTTGGCACTCTACTGCTGTCACGTCGCTGACGTTGTTCCACCGTGACATTTAAAGAACGTGAAGCAGACGAAACAGATGTCTCCAGTTGATCAATCAGCAAGGTCTCCATTTCCTGCATTTTACTCTCTATTTGGGTGGGTGGAAGGAAAGTGCTGAGTTTTGTTTTGTACCGGGGATCCAGGAGGGTAGCCACCCAGTAACTGTTGTTCATTTTGATGGCCTTAATGCGAGGATCATGTTGGAGGAAATGGAGCATCCAAGCACTCATGTGAGAGATGGAGCCTTGATTTCCCAAGCCTCTGGGTCGAGGGGCACTAGCAAACTGATCTTCCTCATCTTCCTCCTCCGCCTCAAATTCGCGCCAACCTCTTTCCAAGGCAGGGACGTCGGTAATGTCGGTGTTTAGGAAAACCTCCTCCTCCTCCGGCACAGCTTCAACACAGCCCTGACTTGCCTGAGATGATGCACCCTGAGAGCTGATGCGCCGCTTTGCACTAGCCCTGGACCCCAAACCACTGCCTAATGAAGACCGATAAAATTGAAAAACTATCGGGGCTTGTGGATTCGACGGAGAGAAAGGCTCCGTGTCTGCATCTGTGTCCGTCTCCTCCTCCGTCGCTGGCGGAACCTGATGTTTCAGAGTGTTCAACGATCGTTCAGAACTAAGATCACCACAATGCTCATGCTGACAAGGGCATTGTCCGCGCTGACCATTTTTGGTGGCTTCTTCAAAAACTGGCAAGGATGGTGCAGAGCTCTTTCACCTGCCTCCACTCTCGGTGGCTCAACACCCCGAGGTCCGCACTGCTGCTTGTCAGGCCATGTGTCACTTTGTACTGCGTAATGGCATTGCGCTGCTGCCACAATCGCTGGAGCATGTGGAGGGTGGAATTCCAGCGTGTTGCCACGTCAACAATGAGACGGTTGACGGGGAGGCCGAGCTGACGCTGCAACGCAGCCAGGCGGGACGAAGAAGGGTGCGAACGACGGAAGTGCGAACTCAGACCTCGAGCCTTCTTCAGCAGGCAGTCCAGACCCGGGTAGCGCTTTAGAAATTTCTGGACGACGAGGTTCATGACATGTGCCAGGCAAGGGATGTGCTCCAGCCTACCGATCTTAAGGGCGGCCAGCAGATTTCAACCGTTATCGCACACCACCTTGCCTGGCACAAGGTTCTTGTCACCCAGCCAGCGCTCGGTCTCGTTGCGGAGAGCCATCCACAGCTCCTGACCTGTGTGTGGATGGTCTCCAAGACAGATTAATTTCAACACGGCCTGGTTTCTCTGGGCACGTGATGCCACCAGAGGACCTTGGGGGAAAGAGCCCTGCACCATCCCTGCGGGTTTGAAGAGCGTGCGCCGAGCCTGAGAGCCACCGTCACCACCAGGGACATCCACCCAGCTCACCCAGTGAGCTGTCACAGAGATATAGTGGCCTTGGCCGTGCTTACTAGTCCATGTGTCGGTGGTCCGATGGACTTTTCCGGCCACAGATGCAGACAACGCACTTGAAATTTTAGATGACACGTGGCTGGCCAGGGCAGGGACGGCTTTTCTGGCAAAGAAATGCCTGCTCGGCATCTGGTATTGGGGGCAGGCAAGGGCCATGACGTGGCGGAACCCATCTGTGTCCACCAGACGGAAAGGCAACATTTCCAAGGCCAACAGCCTGGCAATGCCGACATTCAGGCTTTTGGCTTTGGGTGGTTTAGGTTAAAGTGTTTCTTCTGCTCCCAAACCTGGAAGACAGAAGGCTGGCTGTTAGACTGGCCGCTGTACGGCGTGCAGGTCGTCAAATTGGCAGAAGGAGAAGGGGTAGGATGGGTCTCTGGTGGTGCTGGTGGTACTCGGGCGACGGTGGAGGCTGAAGCGGAGGTTGATCCCTGATCATGACTCTGAGAGACATGGGCAGCTGAGGATGGTGGTGGCGGAGGAGGAGGAGGCAGAGACAGAGGGTTTGACAGTGGTTGGAAGCCCGGCATCGGTGTGACCTTTTCTGGCCAAGTGTTGCCTCCATTTCAACTCATGCATTCTCTGCATGTGACTAGACATGTTAGTTGTGGTTAAACACCTAAGATTCTTGCCTCTAATGATGAGTTTACGGCAAAGGCTGCATATGACATAGCTGGGTGAATCATAGGATTGCTCAAAGAAGGCCCAGGCTTGAGAGGTCCTGGACCTTTTTGATGGCGATAAGCGAGGAGCGGGGTTTCCGCCTACCGTGGCTGGCGGAATTATCTCAGCGGACTTCTGCGACCGCCCTTTCCCTTTTTGAAGCGGGACCCGTACTGACACTACCCCATCGTCTTCGTATCAAGGAAAGGAAAGGGTAATCCAGCAGTCCGTGATATAATATTTCTCGGTAATAAAAAAATAGTAGCTTTATTTAATCCTTTAGAATGTGAAAATATACTTAGAGGAGAGACATGATGGTGTTGCACACCGACGCGTTTCGGGAGGCTCCTCCCTTAGTCCCCCTCCCACCTACTGTATTTGTACAAGAATTTCTCTAACATTATTATGCCTTTGGTTTGGGGGATGGATGGATAAAGTCCTACCACGTCACATGCAAGCCAGGATGAATTGAATTGAAATAATGTTAGAGAAATTCTTGTACAAATACAGTAGATATCTTAATGCTAAACTATGTTTTCTCTGTCTGAGTGTGGAGTTCCTACTTACTAATAATTATTTTTCATTTGACAATTCTTTCTATATCCAAAAACAGGGAGCTTCATGGGGTCAAAATGTTCCCCCGCATTGGCCAAAACATATTACATGTGCCATGTGGGATGAGCTTTTTGTGACCCGATATGCCCATTCTCCTCCTATACAGGTGGTATGGAAGGTCATTGACGACTCTCATGGTGTGGGAAGGGGGAGAAGCCATCGGCTTGCTTCAATTTGTCACAATATTTAAATACCAATGACTTTAATCTAAAATTCACCTGGCAATGGCATCCAGAAAATATCTCCTTTTTGGATGTGAATTTAACGGGAACAATAGATCAAGGTATTGTCATCTCTCCCTATAGAAAGAATATGTCCCAAATATCTCGTTATTGTATGGCAATTCGTTACTTCTAAGATGTTCATGGCAACTATTCCGTTGGTGAATTTATCAGAATAAAAAGGAACTCCACCTCAGAAGAAATATTCCTAAACACTCAACTATGCTTTGAAGACTCTATGAGAAATTTGAGTTTACAATCAGTAGAGTCTTGAAAGAATGCATTTATTGAAAGTCTCCACTTTATTCTAGAATACAATTACTTGAATCAATAATAGTAAAGTTAAATATGAACCTAAATTAACATTTTCTACAACCTACAGTTCCCAGTATGGTAAAATTGTTAACATTATAAAAAGAAATTTACCCCTTCTATATACACAACCTTTTATTATGCTAACCTGTGGCCTTTAAAAGGAAGTTACGTTTCTATTACGACACCCCATGACTAAGGGAGGAGCCTCCCGAAGCGCGTCGGTGTGCAACACCATCCTGTCTCTCCTCTAAATATATTTTCACATTTTAAAGGATTAAATAAAGCTACTATTTTTTTATTACCGAGAAATATTATATCACGGACTGCTGGATTACCCTTTCCTTTCCTTGATACGTTGTCTTCTGTGGGAATAACACTTCAATACCCACATTTCCGTGCAGCCGCTTCCCGCCTAGAGAGTTCAGGTGAGCTGAAAATTATCCTACTTTTTTCTTTTACCCCATCGTCTTCCTCCTCGTCCAGTGATGAAGCGCTCGCAAGCAAATTCTGCTGAAAAGACCACGTTGGATCCGCAATGTCGCCCTCATCATCATCAACACAGGTGACTTGGTCGTCCTGACATTCTGCATCCAGGAGCTGCGGGCTACAAGCAACAAGCACTGCAAGGCGTTGCCGAACGCCCAGGATTTTTGCCGATTGACCAGCTTCCTTCTCCTCCTCTGATGGCATCAGTAACTGGGCGTCAGAGCAGACAAAATCATCCTCTTTGGCCTCTTGCTCTTTGGAAATGCCTTCTGACCCCAACCGCATTTTGTCATCAAAGAGGTCTTCAGAAAATGGATTTTCCACAGTGGTGGGTACACGAGTTGATATTTGGGCTGCCTTCGCTTCATGTTGGACGGATGCTGATGATGCTGATGACGACATTTGTGGCCGTGACTGGGAGGACGAGGAGGTAAGAATGCTGGATGCAGGTTGTATTAACCACTGAAGAACAGATTGGCGACGCTGTTCGTTACGAGATTCACAGGGCCCTGACCCAGCGATGACAGGCCTGACGGTCCTGCAACCGACGATCCGCTGGCTTGCTTGTTGTCGCCAGCACTGGAAGGAGCACCTTCTCTCGTACCTCTACCTCCATGTCCTACCCCCCTCTTTGCTCGCTTACCACCTGCATTTCGCTCCATGTTCAGAAAGATAAAAATTTGAGAAGGTATGGAAGAGTTTTGGAAAGTCTCTTATTAAAAGACGGCAAATCACAGCTATTCTTAAATCCCTCTAATTTCCTACAGCCAACTAGGATTAGAAACTGAAATGTTTCTTGCGAATACCTGTGAAATGCGGTCTGGTGGAAGAACCGTAAGACAAAATCAACAGTGTTCCTCCTTCAGTCCCAGGGATTTACAAATGCCCAGTAGGACTAGGAATTGATAGTTTTCAACAAAATATCATACAAGTGCGCTATCTGCGCCAAACTGAGATTCAACGAGCCCAATAAAACTATTCAGAAGTTACACGGATAAGAAATTGTGTTTTTTGCAGCAATGACAAACGAGAACAGTTGCTAGAAAATTTTTCTATCAGAATTGTTGTACAACGTGACTATTTGAAAAACTAGGGCCGCACCACGTGCAATACAGCTATTTAAAAACTATACGGATAATAAAAGGTTTTTGCACCTATCAAATACACCTGCGGTGACTACAAAATTGCTGTATTCAAATTTAAGTGCAAGGTGGATCTATGAACAAAGCTGGCCTGCGCCAAAGTGAAAAAAAAAACTATCTGAAATGTATATGGATAATAAAAGGTATTTTTTGAACCTATCAAATACACATGCGGTGACGACAAAATTACTGTATTCAAATTTAAGTGCAAGGTGGCTCTGTGAACAAAGCTGGCCTGCGCCAAAGTGAAAAAAACACTCAGACAATCAGAAATGTAAACGGATAATAAAAGTGGAGTTTGGCACCTATCAAATACACCTGCAGTTACTAGAAAAGATCTGTATCCTAATATAAGTACAGGCTGCACAACATACAAGTAATATTTCACCAAAAAACTGGGCAAAAAGTGTTAATAAAAACCCATTGCAATGCAGGGTCTAAACACAGTCTGGGCTGCACAATATCCACTCTCCTTTAAAGAGCCTGTCTGTCTTCGCCTGCACCCCCACATCTCCCCTGCGATTGTACAGCGCTAGATGCTCCTTTAAAATTCTCAGGCTAAGTAACTAAAATCTGCAAATCTCTAATCTACCTAAGTTCTAATGTTCACAGCTAAAAGAATAGTTGGCTGTGTGAACAAATAGATCAGTTTTGCTGAGCTATTTTGACAGAGACGGAGCACACGTCCTACTCCTATGATACACAGACACACACTGAGGCAGAACAGGAAGGGCTGTTCTATGTAAAATGAGGTCATGTGATTTTTCCAGCCAATCGCAACCATACACATCCCAGTCATGACGTTGCACACCCAGCTCACCCTGCTCTATTCTCTAAGCTGATTTGCTGGCCGTCAAAATAACAGGAAGCGCTGAAAATTGCGCAATATTAATAGATTATGCGCAGATTTTAACCTAAATTATCGCGTGATCGAAAAAATCCGATCAACATAAAAACCGTGCCGATTTCAACTTTGTCGATAATAATCGCTCAACACTACAGCGTAGCTATAGGAGGTGCAGCGCTAGCATCTATTACGGGGTACCTTTCACACATAAGAAGACACTGGTACTGGAAAGGACACATGGTAACTAGCAGGAGACCCCTATCACTTTCTTCACCAGGGACCAAGAACTTCAAGTTACGCCTCTGCAGTCTGGACTACATTAGATGGCAGCACTATTGGTAGCAGCGAGAACATGCCAATGAGGAACATAGAGGTTCTGGTTTGACAAGATTAGGTGGAAGTACCATTGGGTGCAGCGAGAACATGACAATGGGGACCAGACAGGGTCCGGTTCCACTACATTAGACGGCAGTAAAATTAGTGGCAGTGAGAACATGGCAATGTGGAACAGAGATTTTTTCGGTTCCACTACATTAGACGGCAGTACAATTAGTGGCAGCAAGAACATGGTAGTGGGAAACAGCGAAGTTCCGGTTCCACTACATTAGACGGCAGTACCATTAGTGGCAGCGAGAACATGGCAATAGCGAACTCCGAGGTTCCGGTTCCACTAAATTAGACGGCAGTACCATTAGTGGCAGCGAGAACATGGCAATGAGGAACATAGAGGTTCCGGTTTGACAAGATTAGGCAGCAGTACCATTGGTGGCAGCAAGAACATGCCACTGAGGAACATGGAGGTTCCAGTTCGACTAGATTAGATGCCGTACAGCAGTCAGCCTTCTGTGCTTTTACCGCAACTAATCCAAAGCTTAAAGCCTGAATGTCGCCATTGCCTGGCTGTTGGTCTTGAAAATATTGCCTTTCCACCTGGTGGACACAGATGGGTTCCATCAGGTCATGGCATTGGCATGCCCCCAATATCAGAAGTCGAGCGGGCATTTCGTTGCCAGAAAAGCTGTCCCTCTCCTGGCCCACCACCTTGCAGAAAAGATCCCCAGCGTGTTGGCTGCATCTGTGTCCACCAAAGTCCATCTCACTACAGACACATGGACTAGAAAGCATGGTCAAGGGCGTTACACCTCACTGACTTCTCACTGGGTGAGTTGGGTGGATGACAATGCCTTTGGTGATAGGTGTCAGCTGACAGTCTTCAACACTGTCGGGATGGAGCAGAGTCCAGATCCCCAACCTCGAGGGGTAGCATTATGTGACAAGAGAAACCAGGCTGTTCTCAAATTAATTTGTCTTGGAGACCATCAGTACACAGGTTAAGAGCTGTGAACGGCTCTGTGTACTGAGAACAACCAGTGGCTGGGTGCTAAGAACCTGGCGCCAGGCAAGGTGGTGTGCAAAAACGTGAGCATTCTGCATGCTGCCCTTAAGATCGGTAGACGTACACACATCCCTTGCCTGGCACACGTCATGAACCTGGTTGTGCAGAGATATCTCAAGTGCTACCCATGTCTTCACTGTCTGGTGAGGAAGGCTCGAGGTCTTGCAGTGTTCGCACCCTGCTTTGGCATGACTGGAAGCATTGTAGCGTCATCTTGGACTCCCCATCCACCGTCTGATATGTGATGTGGCAACACGCTTGAATTCCACCCTCCACATGCTCCAGCGATTGTGACAGTAGCATAATGCAATTATGCAGTATGAAATGTTGCATGGCCTGACTAGCAGTGGTGCGGACTTCAGGGTCTTGACCCCTAGACAATGGAGACAGGTGAAAGATCTCTGCACCATCCTTGGCAATTTTGAAGAGGACACCAAAATGGTCAGTCGGGACGATGCCTTTGTCAGCATGACCATTGTGGTTATATTTTTACTGGAACACACGTTAGGCACTCTGCAGCAGCAGGTCCCATCAGTGATGGAGGAGGAGGTGGACACAGAGCCTTACTCGTCGGAGGATGTAGATGGACCGAATGTTTCGCAATTGTATTGTTCTTCTTTAGACGGTGTTTTGAGGTCGAGGGCGGGTGCAGGACGGTAGGTCAGCTCACAGATTAGAGTGCATGAAGCTAGCCAGAGCTTTGGTGATGGTCAGGATGAGGAAGTGGAGGAGTATGAGGAGGCAGGGGTGGACAGCACCGGAACTGATTACCCATCAATGGTAAGAGAATTACAGGAGGAGGAAGAAGAGGAGTAAGGTTCCGTTAGTGCTCCTCGACCCTGAGGCTTGTGAGATCACAGCAGCATCTCACATATTAGTTCTGAGATGCTACATTGCCTGCAATATGATCTAAGCATCAAGGCAATAAAAATTAACAGTGAGATAAAGAAGCGGAGTGATCCTATCCAGTTTGAACTAGTTATCTTTTGATGTGTCTTATTAATCGCTTGCAGTCACGAAGCAGTGAGCCAGTTCTTTGTGAGGACTCCATCTGCTGGAGGAGGGAAGGGATTTCAGCGCTGACACCCAGACTACACACAGGATTTTTTTTTTTTTTTTGTTTAGTAGCACCGCGAGCAAAAAACAATCACCATGAGAAAGGTCAATGCCGCTGATGCCAAGGATGCGCCCAAGAGAAGGTTGGCATGGTTGTCAGCTAAACCAGCTCCACCAAAAGCTTAACCAAAGTCAAAAAAGGAAAAGGCAGCAGTAAAGGAACATTCTGAGGACAAAAAAGTTTCTGCAAAGGGAAAGAAAGAAGCGAAGGGTAAACAGACTGAAGAAGCTAACAGAGAAGAAAGTAAGGAAGATCTGCCATCCGAAAACAAAGAGACAAAAAGTGATGAGGCCCCAACATCCGATGGAGGAGACAAGGAATCCAAATCTGAATAACCTACATCTGTTCAAGTCTTTTATCAGTGGTTCTTGTACCTCCCTTGTACTATTCAGAGGAATATCTTAACAGCTATTTTGTAAATGCACGTTTTTCAATACTTTAATTCTAGATAACACATTTCTAAAATATGAAGGAATCCCACCACATCTTTGTTTTTGAGCTTTTTAGATTGTATTAAGTATTTTGGAATGCTATGCCCATTATATGCAGTTGTCAGTTGTCTAGGAATTGCGATGAGGTGGTACCTGAGTGAGAGAAGAGGGGCGCAAGTCTGTTTTTTTTTCTGACAAGATGTTTAAATGCGTAAAATTCATTTTTGTTTTTTTCTTTCTTTGTGACTTAATGCCTTCTGCTATCTTACTAGCAGATTCCCTGACATGGCATGAAGATGGCAAAGCCTAGTGTTCCTATACTTGCTGACATGGATGACATTTTTTATTTGTCTTAGCATTTTCACTGTTCTCTGTACCCATATTGTCTTGTGCATAATTTTTCAAACCTAATATAAAAAAATCCCCCTGGTGTTGGATTTCTCTCTTAACATTTTTTTTTTTTTATGAACAGCGATTATCGGATGGACAAGCATAAATCTCTGACCATTTTGTTGCCCCGGTTGCCGATGTCACTGACCAGTAAACTGTAGTACGTCTTCTTGACAATGTGAAATACATATTTAAACTACACTACATCTCATGTCTGTAGTTCCTGTGCCTGCTGCTTCTACAAATTGTATTCTACTGCTGCCAACAGCTAGATTTACAAGTCTTACGGCTGAATTTATTTTGAAATATACACCTGTATGACCTTGATTTACACTGCATACACCTCTAAGGGCATGTCCCCATGGCAGAGGACAAATGCCGGTCGGTTTATCCGGAAGAATGTGTGTTAAGTTTTTTGGGGG
>JAODAL010024608.1:0-60244 GCA_025379985.1 Phyllomedusa bahiana | reverse complement strand
CGGGAACTGCTTAGATCCCCCTTTTGGATATTAAATGTCTGTGAGGAGATAGGTTTTAAAATGTATTGCAGCTGCGTGGACGCAACGGTTTTTCAGATCCAAACCCCAAAAAAAATCAGAAATAAACGTTAAGAAAACATCTCTGAGACAAGCGAGACACCCACAAAAATCGTGTATAAAAATCAGTTAAAGCAACAATCAGCCGGGGCAGCACCTTCCCTGTCATACGTAGGGGCGGTATGAGCTCCCAGGTGGCCCCCGATTATATAGTGCCGGTGAGTCCAGAATCCGCGGTTCTGTTTGGGTTCATCTCTGCACAGTCATGCATTTTTCTTCCCCCCCAGAGTGCTTTCCCCATGTGCCCATTGCTCGCGCCATTTATCAATAAAAAGGGCACACTTTTTCCACCCAAGCCCCCCAAACTTCGACTTCTTTCAGAACCAAATTTTTCCTGAAATTTAAAAACGAATTCCACTTTTTTAAAATAAATTTTCGCCCATCCAAATAATGCCCCAAAAACACAAAACCAAAAAACATCAGGTTGGGCTAAGGAAAAAAACTTTGGGACTATTTAAGTGGTTCCATGATCCCTGATCAAATTTTTTAAAGAACATAGTGGAAGGAGTGAAACCCGTAGTCTGAAAGGCATTTTTACCCCAGACACTGGAACATTAGGAGGGGGCCAAATACAAGGACAGTGCAAAGCCCAAGGAGTTATAAGAATCATTTCTTTGAATTTTTTGTCTAAAAGGGGTTTTTGGCAACAAAATATTAGTTAAGCCATCTTTTTTTCCCGGGCCGGTTTATTATTTTGTTGTTAAATTTATAGTTAAAAATGACAGAAAAAGGGGGGAAAAAATTGCTCAAAGAAAAAACCCAAAAACAGGGCCCAACTCATGCTGAAAAAAGCTGGATGAAAAAGAACACAGCACAGAGGCAGCACACGCCCCCATGCTATTTAAGAAAACCCAAAAGCCCTGATGGGTGGTAATAGTTGAGCATTTCGTCGACTATCGTCATCGGTCAATATGATATCGGAATTATCAAGACATTTCCCATAGTCGATAATAGATTATCGCCGATGACCATTTAAAACTTTGGAGAGGAACAAACCCCCCATTTTACACCCAAACAGGGCTGGGGAAGGGATTAATGATCGTGCTACATCTTAAGGGAAAACACTTAGGTTATAAAAAGCCATTAAATCCACCACCATTCACATCCCTGTCTTGTACCACAGCAGACCTTTAATGCATCCCCACAAATTAAAAAGTGCCCGAAGGCAGTTGATTTGAACCTCATTTTACTTGAAATGGACTTACACCCTGTCCCGGAACGCAGCATGACCCTTAAACCCTATCTGCCCCCCAGATTAAAAAAAAAGGTGCCGGGAAAAAGGGTTTTTTAAACCCCACCATTTTAGTTAAAACCTGGCATAGACTTTCCCTCCCCGGGCCCCACACCTTGACCCCAAAAACCCCTGATGAACCACAGTTTAAAAAAAACTGCCGGAAAAAAGGGAAAGTCTTTAAAACCCACCATTTTAGTTTACTGGACATTGTTTCCCCCCTGTCCGGGCCACACCCATGAGGCCCAAACCTGCATGACCCCAGATTAAAAAGTGCCGGAAAAAAAGGAGCCTTTAAACCACCATTTTAGTTTCACTTGGACATTGACTATACGTCCTGGGCCACAAAAAGCATGAGCCCTAAACCTGCATAACCCCCAGTTTTAAAAAAAAATTTGCCGTAAAAAAAAGGAGTCTTTCACCCACCATTTTTAGTTAAAACTGAATTTTGGTTTTTAAAATTGTCCTGAAAGGGCCGGAATGACCTTTTAAACCTGTCTAAACCCACAGTTTTAAAAAGTGTTTGGGAAAAAAAAAGAGTCTTTGAACCACCATTTTAGTTTCATGGACATTGACTAACCTGTCCGGGGACCCCCATTATGCCCAAATAAAAACCTGTCTGACACAAAAGATTAAAAAGTCCCGGGAAAAAAAAGGGTCTTTCAAACCACCATTTTAGTTTCAAGGACATAGACAATCTTGTCCTGGCCACAGCATGAAAAAAAAAACCTGATAAACCCCCAGATTAAAAAGTGCCCCGGAAAAAGGAGTTTTAAACCCAAAATTTTGTTTCACGGGACTTTCCCAACTTACCTGCCCCGGGCCACAGCATGAGCCCCAAAACTGCCCCCGACCCACAGATTAAAAATTTGCCGGAAATAGGGGGTCTTTCAACCCCATTTTAGTTGAACTGGACATTGACTATGCCTGCCCGGGGCCCCACGGGTTAAGCCCAAAAAAAAACCTGTCTGACCCACAGATTAAAAAGGGGCCAAAAAAATGGGTTTTTTTATCAACCACCTTTTTAGTTTCACGGGACAAGACTTTTCCCTGTCCTGAGCCTCAGCTTGAACCCCAACCCTGCATGACCCCAGGTTTTAAAAAAGTCCCCGGAAAAAAAAAGGGATCCAACCACCATTTTATTTTTCACTGGAAATTGACTATACTTTCCTGGGCCACCCCCATACCCCCAAACCTGCATGCCCCACAAATTTAAAAATTTCCCGGGAAAAATGACCCTTTCAACAAACTTTTTTAGTTAAACTGGACTTTGGGGCCCTTATATCTGTCCGTACCCCCAGAATGATCTTTAAACCCTTCGGACCCCAGTTTTAAAAAGTTCTGGGAAAAAAAAAAAAATTTTTCTTTGAACCCCCTTTTTAAAGTTTAAACTGGACTTTGCCCTATCCCCTTTTCTTTTCCCACAGATGCCCCCCCTAAACCTGTTTGCCCCACGTTTACAAAGGGGCACTATGCAAATTTTTTTACAGTGACTGTCATTTGTAATTTTTTGGTAACTGCCCTTTTGTTTACAAAATTTATTTAGGGAAGTTTTTATTTATATTTTTTTACATTATTATCTTTTTGTTTTTTTTTCCAAGTGTGTTAACATAAAACCCTACACCCCCCTGATTTTTAAAAGGGAAATTTTTTACACTTTTGTAGATTGTTTTAATTCGTCCACACCCCCAAAGTAATAAAAATTTCTAATCCCCCCAAAAAAAACTTTTTAGTTGAGAAGACATTTGCCCTCCTGGCTTTTTTAAAGTGTTTTCAGCCAATAAATTTCAATGGTTTAATTTTTCCCCCAAAAACCCTTTTTTTTCATTGTTTTAGGGACAGATTTCCCTTGGAGATAAAATTTGATGCAAACCCCATATTGACTCCACCCCAGAAAATTTTAACCCAAAATTTTTTAAATTTTGTTTTCCACCCTGGGCCCTTTTTGAAAACAACTTAACCTAACAGAAAAATCACCTTTTTCAAAATCTGATTTTTTTAGAAAAATTTTGAAGCTCTTGATTCCCCCAAAAGGTGAAAGCCAGTGCGGGCCCTCCCCATCTTTTAACACAGGGGGCCCCAACTGCCAGGGCCCGGGAATTTACATTTGGGTGCGGGGAGAGCCCAGGCTAGGTCTTTTCCATCTTTTAAAAACCGCGGGTTTCGGGTCCCGGGGCCCGGAGTTACTTGGGTGCGGTGAGTGCCCGGGCGGGGGCGTCCGTCATTTAATAAAACCGGGAAAAAAAATTGCCCTTATAAATGCAGAAGGGAAAACAGTCAAAATGAAGCAAAAGGTGGGGGGAAAGCGGAAGTGTAAAGGTAAAAACCTCCGCCTTCCTCAGTAAAACCAGTCAAAAACCTTGGTAGGGGCTTTGCCCTTAAGTATGATGGGGACCAGTTGAGTTTCATTTGGGAAAAATACTGGGGGGTTTTAACGCTCCTGTTCCACCCCGGTGCCCATTTTCTTGGAAATTCTTTTTCTATTTTACTAAACGTGCGGGAAAGGGAAATTTTTCTTGTTCTTTTTCTTTTTCCCGTGCCCCCTATTTCCATGTCCCTGAATAACCTACATCTGGTCAAAGTTTTTCCCTGTACCCCCTTTTTTTACAACCCCAAAGGTTTTTTTTTTTTAAAGGGCTACTTTGTACATGCAAGTTTTTTAGTATTTTTAATTCTAGAAAAACTTTTTTTAAAATTTTGGATGGAATCCCACCAAGCCCTTTTTTTCTTTTTTTTTAATTTTTTATTAAATGGGTTGTTCAATACAGGGTTTGCAGCATGTTAAAGTTTCCTTTGAAAAAAACAAGTCTTTTGCCAATTTTGTCCATTAAAATGCCCTACCTTTCCCTATTTTCTGGACAGCCCCAAAATCCCCCTTAAAGCCCCCTCTTAAACAATTGGGGAAGAAAAAAATTTTTCCGGTTAAAAAAACCACTTTTTTTTCCCAAATCGGAACCTGTAGTTTGCTGCTTTTCCCCCAAGAAAAAATCCCCCCCAAAAATTAAAAACATGACCCATGAGGCCATTTTTGACAATTGTGAAGATCAAAATGTTTTTTAGAAAAAAAAACCAATTTTTTTTTTATAATAGGAAACCCCTTTAAGTAAAGCGCATGTTTACAGCAAAACCCCCCCCCAAAAATTTCCCAAAAAATGACATCCTTAAAGCCACTTTTGACTTTTGTTAAGAACAAATGTCTTTTAAAAGGAAACTTTTTTTTTTTAGAATAGGACCTGTAGTATTGCGCATTTCAAAGAAAAATGCCCCAAAAAAAATTTTTAAAAATGCCCTTTCACCCAAAACCTTTTTAAAAATTTTGGGGGGAAAAAAATTTCCCACTTAAAAGCCACATTTTTGTTCCAAAGGACCAAAATTTTAGCGGTTTTATCTCAAAAGCAAAATGCCCCCCCAAAACATTATAAAAATGACTTTTAAACCATTATTAAAAATTTGATGGGGGAAAGCCCCCTTTGGAAGCCCCCTTTCTGTTTCCCAAAGGGACCATAAAATTTTTAAGCTTTTTTCCCCACAGCAACATAACCCCCAAAAAATTTTAAAAAATTGGCTTCTCAGCCATATTAAAAAATTGGGGGGGGAAAGGGGGAAAAATTCCCAAATAAACCACATTTCTTTTCCCAAAAGGGGGCCCAATAATTATGCTGTATTCCCAAGCAACATGACCTAAAAACCCATTTGCCCAAGGGCAAAACTTTAAAGTAAATTTGAGTAAAGGGGAATGGGGGTTTGTTGTCTAAAACCCCTTCCCTGTTTTTTCTAAGTTTCTCAAAAATAAAACCAGCAAATGAACTTTTTGGAACTGAAAAAAAAATTTGGGTGTAAAAAATGATAAATTTTAAAAAAAATTTTTCCCAAAGGACCTTTCCCCAAATTTAAAAGGGGAATGAGAAGTAGCCCCGGGCAACTAATCGGTCGCCCAAAAAGGGGGCCAAAAACTTAAATCAGAGATCCATGCCTGTTTCATCCATAAAAACGATCCACAATCTGGGGAAAACCCGGGGTTGCGTTTTGGTTGTAATGACTCCCCCAGCTGGGCTAAATTTCCGTAAATATGAAGGGGCTGCGGGGGCCAGGACAAACACCTCTAGGCTTTGGCAGCGACCTGGGGCAATTCATCCTTTGGGAACCCCAAAGTCTATTGGCCCGGGAAAACAAAAAAAAAACATCAGTGTTTGAGACGCAGATAGTCGTGCATAATGATTTTTAAAGGGGTTCCTTGTGTGCCCTCATTGCATGCGTTGGTGGGGTGGTAAATAAAGTTTGGGGCCAGAGGTCACCCTTTAGGCTTCTCCCCACCTTCCCTGCTGCTCCCCGCAACGGAAATTCCCCACTCTATTTTTTTTTTTTTGTTGGCGTTCCCCTGATTTTGGGTTCCCCCCGTGACTTTTTGGGGAACGTAAAAGCAGACGAAACCCGTGTCTCCAGTTGTTCAATCAGCAAGGTTCCTTTTCCCTCCCATTTTATTTCCTATTTGGGTGGGTTTGGGAAGGGAATCGGCTGATTTTTGTTTCTGAAACGGGGGTTTAAAGGGGGGTCCCCCAACCCCGTAATTTGTTGTTCATTTTGAGGGCCCTTTAATGCAGGATCATTTTGGGGGGAAATGGAGCATCCAAGCACTCATGGTGAGAGATGGACCCTTGTTTTTTTCCCCAAAACCCTCTGGGTGGGGGGCACCTAGCAAACGGGACTTCCAATCCCCCCTTTCCTCCGCCTCAAATTCGCGCCAACCTTTTCCCCCAAAGGCGGGGACGGGGGGTTTAAGTGGGTTGCCCAGGAATCCCCTCCTCATCCTCCGTTTCCCTCGGAACAGCTTTAACCCACCCCCTAAATTGCCCAGATGATGCACCTGGAGCTGTTTTGCCCGCCTTTGCACTAGCCCTGGACCCAAACCCACTCCCCTAATGAAGACCGATAAAAATTTAGAAACTGTCCGGGGCCCTTTTGGATTCGACGGAAGAGAAAGGTTCCGGGCCGCATCTTTGTCCGTCTCCTCCTCCTTTCTGGGGGGGGACCTGATGTTTCAGAGTGTTTAAAAAAATTTCCAAACTAAGAATCCACAATGCTCATGCTGACAAAGGGGATTGTTTGCACCCGACCATTTTGGTGGTTCTTCAAAACTGGCAAGGATGGTGCAGAAATCTTTCCCTCTGCCTCCCAAATATCGGTGGCTCAACACCCCGAGGGCCGCAAGCTGCTTTCAGGCCCTGTGTCAATTCTTTAAATGCGTAATGGGATTTTTGCTGGGTGCCAAAAGTCCGGAGCATTTTGGAGGGGGGAATTCCAAACAAGTTGCACGTTTAACAATGAGACGGTTTAACGGGGGGGGCCGGCGACGGTGCAACGCAGCCAGGGGGGGGGAAAAAGAACAGGGGCGAAAAGGCCCGGAAAATCGAAAAATCAACCTCGGCCTTCCCCCAGGCCGGCCGGGTCCAAACTCGGGTAGCTCTTTGGAAATTTTTCCGGACGAAAAAAGGTTTTATGACAAAGAAAGTGCCAGGCAAGGGAATGTGCTCCAACCCAAACCCAACTTAAGGGGCGGTTAGGGAGATTTTTGCACCCTTTTAAACGCCCCCACCACCTTGCCCGGGGACCCAAGGGTTTTTGTCACCCAAAGGAGGGGCCCCCGGTCCGTTGCGGAAAAGGGACTCCACAAAACTCCTGACCCTGTGTGGACGGTCTCCCAAGACAGATTAAATTTCAAAACGGTTGGTTTCTTGGGGCAACCCCCCAAAATGGCCACCAAAGGGCCCTTTGGGGGGGGAAAAGCCCTGCACCATCCCCTGCGGGTTTTGAAAACGTGCGCCAAGCCTGAAGGGGCCACCGTCACCACCCGAGAAAATCCTTTTCCCCCCGTCACCCAGTAAAACTGCACAGAAATATAGCGGGGCCCTTTGGGCCCTGCTTACTCAGTCCCGTGTCGGGGGTCAAATAAACCCTTTTCCCCCGGGCAAAAGATGAAAACAACGCGCTTGAAATTTTTGATGACACCGGGGCCTGGGCCGGATTTACGGCTTTTTGGCAAAGGAAATGCCTTTCTCGGCAAACCGGGTTTTAGGGGGAAGGGGAAGGGCCCTGGGCGTGGGGGGAAAACCCCCTCTGTGCCCCCAAAAAAAAAAGGCAAAAATTTCCCCAAGGCCTAAAGCTTGGGAAAAACGACATTCAGGCCCTTTTTGGCCCTTTTTATGGTTTTGGGTTTTTAAAAAGTTTTTTTTGCTCCCAAACCCCGGGGAAAAAAGAAGGCTGGGTTCTAGGGCTGGCCTCTGTAAAGGCGTTTTCAAAGGGCGTCAAAAATGGGGAAAGAAGGAAAAGGGGAGGATGGGGCCTCCCCGTTTTGGTTTTGGTGGTACTCGGGGACGGTGGAGGCTGAAAACGGAGGTGATTTCCCCGACAAAGACTCTGAGGGGAAAATGGGGGCCCGAGGAATGCTTTGGGGGTGGCGGAGGAGGTTGGGGACAGAGGGGGTGACCCGTGGTTGGGAAACCCCGGGGATCGGTCTGGCCTTTTTTTTTTGGCCCAAGGGGTTGTCCATTTTAATCATGCATTCGCTGCAATTTTTGACTAGGACATTGGGTTGGGTGGTGGTTTAAAAACACCCAAAATTCTTGCCTTCCCTTAAAGCTTTACGGCAAAGGGGGGCATATGACTTTGCTGGGTTTAATCAGAGGTTGCCCCACCCAAAAAAGGCCCAAAGGGTTGAGAGGTCCGGAAACCCCTTTTTGACGGCGAAAAAGCGAGGAGCCCGGGGTTTTTTCCCCTGACCTTCTGGCGGAAAACCCTATCAGGGCTTCTGGGGAAATGCCCTTTTCCATTTTTTTTTAGGCGGGGGGGGGCCCCTACTGACACAAACCCCCAAAAATCTTCCCCTCGTCCAATATGAAAACGCTCCCCAAAACAAAATTTTGCTGAAAAAGACCCCGCTGGTCCGCAATGGTCTCATCATCATAAACAAGGTGACTTGGCCCTGAAAATTTTGCCACCACAGACTGCCCGGGGTACAAGCCAAACGGGAATTTCAAGGGCCCTTGGGCCAAAGACCGCTCCCGGGGTTTTTGCCCATTTAATGGTTCCCTTCCCCCTCCCCCTGATGGCATCAGTAACCCGGGCCCTCAGGCAGACAAAATCCTCCTTTTTGGGTCTTTTCTTTTTTAACATGCCTTCGGGCCCCCCCCGCATTTTGGTCCTCAAAGGGGTTTTTTTCAAAAAATGGGTTATCCCAGGGGGGGTTTCACGGTTTTTACTTTGGGGGGGGCCTTCGCTTCAAGTGGGAAAAGGGTGCTGAAAGACGAAAAATTTTTGGCCCGTGACTGGGAGGATGAGGAAGGGGAAGACCCGCTGGATGCAGGTTGATTTTAAACCAAATGAAGAACGATTGGCGACGCTGTTTCCCTTACTGGATTTCCCCAGGGGGGCCCCGAAAACCCCGCGATGAAGGCCTGACCCCCGGGCCCGCCCAAACCCACAATTTCCCCTGGCTTGGTGTTGTCGCAACACTGGAAAGGAGCAAACCTTTTTTCGTACCTCTACCTCCAAGTCCCCACCCCCCTTTTTTGCTCGCTTTAAACCCCCTGGGATTTTGTCCCTGTTCAGAAAGATAAAATTTGAGAGGGGTTTTTGGGAAAAGTTTTGGGGAAAGTTCTTTTTAAAAGACCCAAAAAAAAACTATTCTCAAAACCCCCCAAATCAAAACAAAATTGCCCCGTATTGAAATTTAAGTGAAAAGGGGCCTCTATCAACAAAGCTTGACCTGAACAAAATAAAAAACACCTATCTGAAAAATTTTTTCGGATAAAAAACCCGGGATTCGGAATCCCTAAATGAAAAAAAAATTGCTGTATTGAAATTTTAAAGGGAAGGGGGCCTCTATCAAAAAGCTGGCCCCGCCTAAAAAAGTTCCCCCAAACCCCCCCCCTTTTAAAAAAAACGTCCCCCCCCCCGGGATACGGATAATAAACGGGATTTTTTGCACCAAAAAAATTTTAACCCCCGTGGGGAAAACAAAATTGTATTGAAAAATTTAAATGCCCAAGGGGCCTTATCAACAAAGCGGGGCCCCCCAAAAGAGAAAAAACACCTATCTGAAATGTATACAGAAAAATAAACTTTTTTTTTAACAAACCAAAAATACACCTGCGGTGACGGGCAAAATTTCTGTATTGAAATTTAAGTGCAAGGGTGCCCTTATCAAAAAAGCTGGAGAAACCAAAGGGAAAAAAAACCCCCATATCTGAAAAAGTAAAACAGATTTTAAAAAAAGAAAATTTTTTGCAACCTAAATTTTACCCTGCGGTGACGACAAAATTTCTTTATTCAAATTTAATACAAGGTGCCCCCTTCAACAAAGCTGGGGAAAAAAAAAGTGAAAAAAACCCATTTTTTTTTTTGGGGGGGAAAAGTATACGGGTAAAAAATTTGGGATTTTTTTTTCACCTAAAAAAAACACCTGCGGTTTACAACAAAAATTTCTTTTAATTTTAAATTTAAGTGCAAGGTGCCCCTTCAAAAAGCTGGATGACCAAAAATGGGAAAAAAACCCCCCTTCTGAAATTATACGGGTAATAAACGGTAAACTTTTGCACCTAAAAAAAACACCCGCGGGGAGAAAAAAACTGCTGTATTCAAATTTTTAAATGCAAGGTGGCCCCTTTTGAATAAAGTAACTGGGCAAAAGTGAAAAAAAAAACGTATCTGAAAAAGTAAAACGGGGTAATAAAAAGGGATTTTTTGCACCTAAAAAAAAAACACTTGCGGGGGAGACAAAAAATTTCTTTATTGAAAAATTTTTGTGCAAGGTGCCTCTATCAAAAAAAGCGGAAAGCCCCAAAAATGAAAAAACACCTTCTGAAATGTATAGGATTAAAATGCGGTTTTTTTTGCAAACCAAAAATACACCCGCGGTGACGACAAAAATTTCTATATTAAAAATTTTAAATTTAAATTTCCCTATCAACAAAACTTTGGGCTGGGGGAAAAGCTAAAAAAAAACGTATCTGAAATGTATACGGATAATAAAAGGTATTTTTTTTTCAACCCAAAAAAAAAACCTGCAGTGAAAGACAAAAATTGCCTTTTATTGAAAATTTTTAAAAGCAAAGGGGCCTCTAACAACAAAGCTTTTTGGGCAAAAGTGAAAAAACACGGGATGTGAAAAAAGTATAACCGGGTAAAAAACGGTATTTTTTGGGACCCAAAAAAAAAAACCTTTCGGTGGGCGACAAAAAAAGCTGGATTGAAAATTTTAAATGCAAGGTGCCTCTATCAACAAAACTTTGGGCTGGGCAAAAGTGAAAAAAAAACCATTTGAAATGTATACGGATATAAACGGTAAAATTTTTTACCTAAAAATAAAAACTGCGGGGGGGGACCAAAAATTTCATTCAAATTTTAAATGCAAGGGCCCCCTACAACAAAGCTTTACTGGGCAAAAGTGAAAAAAACCGTATGTGAAAAAGTATAAAGGATAAAAAAACGGGAATTTTTTTGCACCCAAAAAAACACCTCGGGTGACGACAAAATTTCTGTATTGAAATTTTAAATGCAAGGTTTCCCCTATCAACAAAGCGGGGCGGGGAAAAGTGAAAAAACACGTATCTGAAAAAAAATACGGATAAAAAAACGGTTTTTAAAAAAATTTTTTTTTTTTTCCCTTTTTAAAACCCCTTCGGTGACGACAAATTGCTTTTAAATTTAAAATTTTAAATGGGAAGGGGGCCTCTATCAACAAAGGGTGGACTAACCAAAAGTGGAAAAAAAAACCTATCTGAAATGTATACGGGGTAATAAATTTGGGATTTTTTGCACCTAAAAATACACCCTGCGGTGACGACAAAAAATTTTTTTTATTCAAATTTTTAAGTGCAAGGGGCCTCTGTGAATAAAGCTAACTGGGGGAAAAAAGGGAAAAAAAAGTATCTGAAAAAGTATGCGGATAATAAACGGTATTTTTTTCACCTAAAAATAAAAACCTTTTTTTTCCCCCCCCGGGGACAAAATATTGCTGTATTGAAAATTTTAAATCAAGGGGCCTCTATCAACAAACTGGAAAGCCCCAAAAAATGAAAAACACCCACTGAAATTTTATACGGAAAAATATGCGGTTTTTTTTTGCACCCAAAAAAAACACCTGCGGGGAAAAGGAAAAAAATTGCTATATTAAAATTTAAGTTTTAAAGGGGCCCCCTATCAAAAAAAGCGGGCCCGGGGAAAAGTAAAAAAACACGTTTTCTGAAATGTATACGGAAAAATAAATGGTATTTTTTGCACCTTTAAAAAAATCCCGCAAGACGACAAAATTTCTGTATTTTAAATTTAAGTGCAAGGTGCCCCAAACAACAAAACTTTACTTGGGGGAACAGTGAAAAAAAACACGTTAACTGAAATGTATACGGATAATAAAAGGTATTTTTTGGGACCCTAAAAAAAACAACTGCGGTGACGACAAAATTGTGTATTGAAAATTTTAAATGCAAGGGGCCTCTATCAACAAAGTGGATGGGAAAAGTGAAAAAAACACTTTTCTGAAAAAGTATTTCGGATAATAAACGGGATTTTTTGCACCTAAAAATACACCTGCGGGGGACGACAAAATTGGGTTTTATTGAAAAATTTTAAAATGCAAAAGGGGCCTTTATCAACAAAGTGGCCTGCCCAAAAAATGAAAAAACACCTATCTGGGAAAATTAAAAAGGAAAAAAAAAGGGAAATTTTTTTGGGAACTAAAAAAAAAATCTGGGGTGATGAAAAATTGCTGTATTTAAATTTAAAATGCAAGGTGCCCTATCAACAAAGCGGGGCTGGGCAAGAGTGAAAAAAAAAATGTAATTTTAAATGTTACGGGTAAAAAACGGTATTTTTTGCACCCCAAAAAAACAAACCCCGCGGGTTTTTCACGACAAAAAAGCTGTATTGGGGAAAAATTTAAATGCAAGGTGCCCTATCAAAAAAGCTGGCCTGTGCAAATGTGAAAAATCACCTATCTGAAATGTATCGGGTAATAAGCGGGTTTTTTTGGGACCCAAAAAAAAAAACACCTGCGGTAAGACAAAATTTCTGTATTGAAATTTAAAATGCAAAGGGCCTCCCAGCAACAAAGCTGGACTGGGCAGAAAATTTAAAAAAAAAACGGGATCTGAAAAAGTAAACGGATAAAAAACGGTATTTTTTTTGGGGGGGGAAACCCAAAAAACCCCCGCTGTGACGACAAAATTTCTGGGATTGAAAAAATTTTAAATGCAAAAGGGGCCTCTGTGAATAAAACTGGGCTGGGGGGAAAAAGTGAAATTTAAAAAGTATCTGAAATGTATAGGATAATTAAAAGGTAATTTTTTTTCCACCCAAAAAAAACACCCACGGTCCCACAAAAAATTTTCTGTATTGAAATTTTAAATGCACGGTTTTCCCCTATCAACAAACTGGAATGGGAAGGGAAATGAAAAAACAAAGTATCTGAAATTTTATAAAAGGGTAATAAAAGGTAAATTTTTTTCACCTAAAAATAACCCTGTGACGACAAAAAAATTTCTGTATTGAAAAATTTTTAAATGCACGGTTTCCTCTATCAACAAAGCTGGCTGGGCAGAATAAAAAAAAAAAAAACCTATCTGAAAATGTTAAAACGGAAAATAAACGGGGATTTTTTGAACCTTTAAAAAAAAAAAACCTGCGGTGACGACAAAATTTGCTGTATTTAAATTTTAAGTGCAAGGGTCTGGGGAAAAAAAGTGGACTGGGGCAAAACGAAAAAACCGTTCTGAAATTTTATAAAGGGTAATAAACGGTATTTTTGGCCCCATAAATACACCTGCGGGGGTTTACGACAAAATTGCTGTAATTTTAAATTTAAGTTTCATGGTGGGGTTCTATCAACAAAAGTGGACTGGGCAAACGTTTTTAAAAAAAACGTTTTCCGAAAAATTTACGGATAATAAAAAGGTTTTTTTTGGCACCTTTAAAAAAACACCTGCGGGGAGGACAAAATTGGGTGTATTGGAAAATTTTTTTGCAAAGGGGGCCTTATCAACAAAAAATGGGGCTCGGCAAAAAATTTAAAAAACAAAGTTTCTGAAATTTCCAAAAAGGGTAATAAAAGGGATTTTTTGCACCAAATAACACCCGCGGGGGACGACAAAATTGGGTGATTGAAATTTAAATGCCAAAGGGGGCCCCCTGTGAATAAAGTGGAAGGGGAAAAGAAAAAAAAAACGATCTGGGAAAGTTTACGGATAAATAAAAAGGTATTTTTTTGCACCTTTAAAAACAACCCGGGGGTGACGGGCAAAATTGCTTTTATTGAAAAATTTTAAATGCAAAGGTGCTTCTATTTTAACAAAAACTGGATGGGCAAACGTGAAAAAACACGTATCTGAAATGTTTTACCCGGGTAAAAACGGTTTTTTGGCACCTAAAAAAACAATCCCGGGGACGGGCAAAATTGCTGTATTGAAATTTAAAATGCAAGGGGGCCCCTATCAACCCAAAACTGGACTGGGCAAAAAGTGAAAAAAAAAAACGTATCTGAAAAAGCATCCCGGGTTTAAAAAAGTTTTTTTTTTTGCACCTAAAAAAAACCCGCGGTGACGGGCAAAATTTGCTGTAAATTTAAATTTAAGTTCAATAGGGTTTCTTTATCAACAAAGCTGGACTGGGAAAAAAATGAAAAAAAAACCCTATCTGAAATGTTTACGGATAATAAACGGTATTTTTTTTCACCTAAAATACACCCGGTGACGAAAAAATTGCTGTATTGGAAATTTTTGGCCCAAAGGTGCCCTATCAAAAAGGGGCCTCCCAAAAGTGAAAAATCACCTATCTGAAATGTATAGGATAATAACTGTTTTTTTGCACCAAAAAAAATACACCTGCGGGGGTAACGAAAAATTGCTGTATTGAATTTAAGTGCAAGGTCCCTTGCAACAAAGTGGAAACCAAAAGTGAAAAAACACCTATCTGAAATGTTACAGATAATAAACGGTTTTTTTTTTGCATAAAATTACCCCCTGCGGTGCGACAAAATTGGTATTAAAATTTAAGTGCAAGATGCCTTTATAAACAAAGGGCCTGCCTCAAAGGGGAAAAAACACCTATCTGAAATGTATACGGTAATAAACGGTATTTTTGGCCCCAAAAAATACACCTGGGGTGGCGAAAAAATTGTGTATTGAAATTAAGTGAAGGGTGCCTCTTTAACAAAGTTTATGGGCAAAAGTGAAAAAACGCCTATCGAAATGTATACGGATAATAAGGTTCTTTTGACCTAAAAATCCCCCTCGGTGACAAAAAAAATTGCTGCATTCAAATTTAAGGCAAAGTGCCTTGTGAAAAAGCTGGACTGTAAGATGGGGCAATTTCTCAAAAATTCGATTGGGTCACTTCGCCGAATTTTCCAAAAAAAAATAATTCGGCCAATTATTCAGCACGAATCACGATAAAAATCATCTATTTCCAGGCTCACAGAGCCTGCAAGGTGCTGTTTGAACGTGTGCCCATGCTAAATATGCAGAGGGATCTTGTTTTGGTCTTCATACAATGTGTGTTTTAAGTATGACACGCAGATGACTGCCGCCGGCTCATAGAATCGCTTTCACTATAAAATTCCTGGGCACTTAAGAGGCAAAACTGACACATAAAACTGAAAGGGAATGTAGCCTGATAAATCATGCCAAGCAACAGCTGGAAAAAAACAAGCTGAGAGCTCAGGTGGCAAACATCTAGTGACAGAGTGTGGAGGTTAAGGCGGCAGCCACAGCAGCATGAGGTCAGGCAGTGGCACAATGACATTCGGAGTCGGCAAAACACAAGGAAGCCACAAAGTTGCTCAATGACTGAGAGCGGAGGTCCACTGGCGGCAGCAGTATGAGGTCAGGCAGTGGGCACAATGACATTCCTGGAGGCGGCAAGAACAGTATTAGGCCACAGAGTGGACAATCACAGTACAGAGTAAGGTCACGGCGTCAGCAATGAGGTCAGGCATGGCACCAATGACATGCTGGAGGCGGCAAAAAACAGTATGAGGCCACAGAGTGGCACAATGAATACATGTTGATGTCACGACAGCAGCACATGAATCAGGCATGACCACTCACATAATGACATTCTTGGACGGCAAACAGTATTAGGCCACAGAGTGGCACAATCACACCAGTGTGGAGTCAAGGCGGCAGCAGTAATGACGATCAGGCAGTGGCACAATGACATCTGG
The DNA here is from genome assembly GCA_025379985.1 of Phyllomedusa bahiana. Classification (NCBI taxonomy): domain Eukaryota; kingdom Metazoa; phylum Chordata; class Amphibia; order Anura; family Hylidae; genus Phyllomedusa; species Phyllomedusa bahiana. The sequence goes on along the minus strand of JAODAL010024608.1, from coordinate 44,684 downwards.
AGGTAGGCAAAACAGTAAGTAGGCCACAGAGTGGCACAATCACACAGTGTGGGCGGTCACTCCGGCAAGCATATGAGATCAGCGCAGTGCACAAGACATTCTGAGATGGCAAAACCAATATTATGCCACAGAGTGGCACAACACACAGTGTGGAGGTTCACAACAGCAGCCAGCATGAGATCAGGCATGCACAATTTGACATTCTGGAGTCGAAACAGTATTAGGCCACAGAGTGGCAACAATCACTACATAGTGGTGACACTGGGGCGGCAAGCACTATGAGATCAGGCAGTGGCACAATGAAAATCTGGAGGTGGCAAAACAAGTCTAGGCCACAGATTTGCACAAAATCTCACACATTGTTTAGGTCCACGACAGCAAGCAGCAATGAAGAATATGCAGTGGCCACAATGACATTCTGAGGCGGCAAAACGAGTATTAGCCACAGATTGGCACAATCACAGACAGTGTGGAGGTCACGGCAGCCAGCAGGTAATGAGTCAGGCAGTGGCACAATGACATTCTGGAGGCGGCAAAACAGTATTAGGCCACAGAGTCACAATCACACAGTTGTGGATCATCCGCGCAGCAGTATGAGGTCAGGCAGTGGCACAATGACATTCTGGAGGCGCAAAACATGTATTAGCCACAGAGTGCACAATCACCACAGTGGAGTCCACGACAGCAGCCAGCATGAGATCAGGCAGTGGCAACAATGACATTCTGGAGGTGGCGCAAAACAGAGGAACCACAGAATGGCACAATGCACTGTGAGAGCGGAGGTCACGGCGCCAGCAGCATGAGGTTAGGTCAGTGGCACAATGACACAGTGGTGGAGGGCACGGCAAGGAGTCACAGCAGCCAGCAGGAGGTCAGAGATGGCACAATTGACATTCTGAGGTGGCAAAACATGAGAAGCCACAGAGTGGCACAATGACTGAGAGCGGAGGTCACGCCAACCGCGCAGCAGCATGAGTCAGGCAGTGGCACAATACACAGTGTGGAGGACATGGCAGCAGCACAGCAAGCAGCATGAGGTCAGTCATGGCACAATGACAACAGGTGGATGTCACGGCAACAGCAACAGCATCAGCAGCAGAGGTCATAAGTGGCACAATGACAGAGTGTTATAGGTTGGGTGCAATTACCAGTCCTTGGTAAAGATGGTGTTATGCAGATGAGAAACTGTCAGCAGATGAGTGGCATCCCCACCCCCAAGGCGGTGGCGACATCAGAATAGTGGCTGAAGGCAGGCAAGTTTGAACCCAGACTGACGCCTAAGCATTGGTGTGTGGAAATCCTGGCCGATCCACGCCTGAATTCATCTTGACAAAGTCAGTCGTTTCCACATTTTTCCCGGTGGACTAAGCGGGGTTCTCCTGGGAAACGAGTGGCGCCCGCCCGCACTAGAACACCCGCTCTGATGCCACACTACTGGCCGGCAGACAGCTTCTCCACTGCAAGAACTCGCAATTTGAGGGCCATACCACATCAGTTTGGCTGCCCTGTAGTCCAAGGCGATCTCTAACTGAGGTGGCAGAGTTGCTTGTCCAAGTAGGCCACAACCTGTTTGGTTCATGAGACTGCTCCAGGGTCCTGCGGTCTGCGTGCTGAGCGACAGCCCTCCCCTCACTAGCGTGGTGAAGGAAGCTGCTTCATCATGTGGACTATTCCAGACTTAGGGTTTACTACTGATGACTGGTACTGCTCCTAACCCCCGCACCTTCCCCAGCAGCCGCGGCAGTGATTAACGTGAGCGCTGAGAACCCCCCGTGCAGAACCTGTCAGAGGATGGAAATGCCGCACAGCAGGCAGCGCCAACTGATTACGGAGTTTTTTCCTCTATAGTATTATGTGAGCCTGTCTTACCTCTCAATAGCTGGGAAAAAGCTCCATTTTGACCGTAGCGATGGTCCAATAGGGTGGAGAGCCAAGTCATCCCTTGCCGGATGCTGACTATCGCTGTCACTACCAGGCAAATAAGCATGCTGCGGTCCATCGCACGTAGTGACTCCGAGGCTCCCCGCCTTCCATTTCCACTGGTATACTGCCACAGTGCTTGGGGTCATCTGCCTCGTTCTTCCTCATCTCCTATACCTCCTCCAGCTGCTCCTGCTCCTCCTCTCTTGTCACCCTGCGTAGAAAATCGCACTAATTTCAACAGACAATGCTTCAGCTCCAATGTCCTCCCTCCTCCTCCTCCTCCATTTCAATCCCCACCGGATCATGTGGCCACGAGATGTAGTCGCCACGTCCTCCCAGGTCCCCCTGCCCAGACAGATTTTTTCAGCATCTGTTCCAACTGAAGCAGTGGAATGATACGTTATTCAATTTCAGACCCGTAGTCCCTGCGACTGACAATAACCCCCGATTCCGCCTCCTCGAAAAAAAAATAAAAAAAAATGGCCTACATAAAACGGCAGTTCACGCAGTGAGCAGTCCACTGCTGACATCAAAGTTCACGGGGGAGTACTTCTGCTGCCTGGATCACAAAAAATCGTTAATGGCCTTTCTCTTTTCATACGTCGTCCAACATGTGCGGCTGGAATTTCCCCTGGGGGAAAAACCGCTTCAGAGTGTTTTGGGGGGGAGGCCGTTCTCCCGCGCAACTCGAGAGGGTTTCCGGGCTTTGTATGAAGGGATAAAGTGCATGCCCCATTTCCGGGCCCTTTTTTCAAAATGTTCTGAAGATCGGGGGAAGACTTCAGGAACCTTTTTCACAACCAATTAAACACATGCCCATGCGGGCCATGGCCCCATCCCCCCTAGTGCAGCGCGAACCATGTTCCCCCCTTTGTCCTCACCATGGTTCGTTTTGCAGTTGGCGCGGAGAAACCACACATCGATTTTTCTGCATGAACGGAGCATTTTCCTCCCCTGGTGATTCGTTCGCGAGGCAAGCCAGGGTAGAACTGCGTGACAAGCTGTGCCTACACATGGGGGTATGAGGAGCATATTTGGGGAGGCTGAGAGGGGTTGGTGGGGGTGGGCAGGAGGAGGACATTGGCGCAGGTGCGCAGTTTGAAAAACGTGGGGGAGAAAGCGCGTCTCCTGCCCAAGATGTTGGGTGCCGGGGCTGAAGCACATTCACCCGGTGGGCCGAAAAGGAATGTACTGGCCCTGACCGAGTTACAGTCCAACCCCCGCGCTTGCTGTGCCCCTTGGAACAAACCGAAAAGCCAAGGACTGACCCCCCTTTCTGTTCTACAATTTATGAAGTGCTGGTACTGCCTTTTTGGAAAAAAAATTTACGGCTTGGAACTCTCCACTGGGCTCGGCACAACCCATTATTTCTGAATGGTGCAGAGTCCCCCATTTGGAAAGGGGAGGGATGCAATCCAAACAACTTAGACAGGAGCACGGTCAGCTGCCGACCTTAGAGGGTTGGACGCAACTGTTGTCTTTTTGTAATCACCTCGTGAACGATGCTGGCGCCTGAGTACGAGGAAGGAGCTCGGGACCGGGAGAGATGTCAAAGAGAAAAAGCTCCCTTCTGCAGAGGGTGGAGCCTGACTGGGCGTTTCTGCTGCTGCTTTGCTGCGCGGCAGGATGGACCACCCATCTCCCAAATTTTTTCTCCCCAGGCCACCGGATGGGGGACGCTGCATGTGTTGCCCAAAGGGGCCGTGTCCCAACTTAGCTCCTGCCACCTTCACTTTCTGCCCACGATTCTACATATCCCCATATTCGGCTCCTCCGGTGTCTTAGCAAAGAACTGCCACACCGCCGAGTATCGTTTTTTACCGCCAACGGGTTCACACTGAAATGACTACTGCCGCCCCTGCCTCGCTGAGCCCCTGTGCCACTACTTTCTTGACCTGGGGAAGCGGATTTTTTTACCCCGTGGCCCCTTGGCTCCCGACCTCCCCACTGCTGCTATCCTGGGTGAATCACGGCCACATGCCCCACTTGCGGGCTGCGCTGCTCCCTGAAGCCCAAGCTGACGCCCTCTTCTCCTGACATGTAAAGGGCCCTTGCCTCCCCCGGCTCCCAAGTGCGGTGGGCTACATCATCACTTTTTGGGGTTTCATCGTCACTGCTGCCCTCATCACCGGTCTTGGTATGCCGAGGCTACCTCCAAACAGACCTCCCATCCACTCTCCCATCTTACTTTGCCGCCACTGCAAGAACAGGGAATTGGCCCCATTTTTTCCTCCCAAGTAGCGCGACTGCCCCCCAAATTGTTCATCCTCCCTATATGTAGCACGACCCAAAACACATAGAGATTTTGGCTGGGGGAACCGGGGGGCAGAGGCGGCGAGGACAGTAGGGCCGCTGACCCGCTCCCGGGCCATGCCAAAAAAGGGTTGTGTCTGCCCTTCCCCCAATCTTGGTGGGGTTGTCAGTTTTCCATCGGGGAGGAAGAGGATGACCTAGTCAACCAATCAAAACCCCTTGGGTTGCTGAACAACCACGGTGCTAGATGACAGTGGCTTTTGGCCTCACCGATTGCCCCGCTGCGACGCCCCCTTGCTGTGCTGCGACCGGGGCCTGTTCCAGGAAGTTTGTCCCCACTGCCACTCGCAGGTGCAGAGCCTGCCCCCCTCTCTGTCTACATACTGTTTGTTCTAAAAAATTTCAAACTGTTTGATGATATATCTGATATATAAATATTACCCTTTTTTGACTCCCAAAAAACCCAGTAACAACTTGGGAACCCCTTGGGGAAAAATTCCTCCACAAATGGCAGGGGAAAAAAATTTCATGTATGTGTTTTAAAAAACATGTGTTTTTACTAAATGTAAAAGCACAAACGGCTTAATTTAACCTTCGAAAATGAATTAGGGTACAGGAAAAAGTTTAAATTTTTTGGGGTTTAAAAAGACGGTTTTGTTTGTCAGCAACCGCCCAAAAAAAACTCTTAATTACCCCCTGGATGTAAAATTTCGCCAAAGAAATTTAGCCGCACAAAATAGTAGGTTTTTAGCGGTTACAAATTCGTGTTTTCACCCACACAACAAGAATACAGTTGTAATTAACCTTTGATTGTGAATTAGGCACAGGAAAAAAAGTTTATATTTTGGGTTGAAAAAACGGTTTTTTTTGTCAGCAACCCGCAAAAAAAACACTTAATTAACCCCTGGATGTAAATTTCGCCAAAAGAATGAGCCGCACAAAATATAGCTTGCACGTTTTACAATTGCGGTTTTTTTACCCACACAACAAGAGATAGAGTTGCAATTAACCTTTTCTTGTGAAATAAGGCTACAGGAAAAATGTATATTATTTTGGCGTTGAAAAAGACGGTTTCTTGGGGTCAGCACCCCAGCAAAACAACGTTTAAATTTAAACCCCCTGGATGTAAATTGCGCAATAGAATTGAGCACCCAAAAAAATTGAAGGGTATTTGCATTGTACAAACGCTGTTTCTTTAAATGAATACAACGGGAACTGGTTTAAAGATCCCACTTGGATATTGAATGTATATGCAGCTGCAATGGACGCACACTGGATTTCAGATCCAATACCCCAAAAAATTAGAAATAGAACATTAAGAGAACAGTCTCTGAGACAAGCTGAGACACCCCACAGAAGTCGCTATATAAAAATCAATTCTTCAGTAAGAGCTATCAGCCGCGGCAGCACCTTCCCTGATCAGTACAGTGAGAGGAGTGTGAGCTCCCCGTCGTGCCCGGACTTATATAGTGGCGGTGACTCACAGAACCCCGCCGGTCTCTGATTGGCTTCTCTCTGCACATGTCATGCAGGCTATAGCCCCTTCTTCCTCCCAGAGTGCTTTGCTCCATGTAGCGCCCTTTGCTCGCAGCCATTTTATCAATCAAAAGCACACTTCGTTCACCCGAAGTACCCCAAAGTTCGACTTCGTTCCGAACCGAAGTTTTCCTGAAATTCTAAACGAATTCCACTTCGTTAGAATCAATTCGCCCCTCTCTACTGGACTGGGCAAAAGTGAAAAAACATGTATCTGAAATGTATACGGATAATAAACGGTTTTTTTGCACCTAAAAAATACACCTGCTGTGACGACAAAATTGCTGTATTGAAATTTTAAAAGCAAGGTGCCTCTAGCAACAAAGCTGGAATGACCAAAGTGAAAAAAAAACTATCTGCAATGTTACGGATAATTTAAAAGCTATCTTTTTTACCTAAAAATAACCTGCGGTGACGACAAAAATTGCTGTATTCAAATTTTAAGTGCAAGGTGCCTCTGTGAATTAAAGCGGATTGGGCAAAAAGTGAAAAAACACGTATCTGAAATGTATCAGGATAATAAACGGTATATTTTGCACCTAAAAATACACCTGTAGTGACGACAAAATTGTTGTATTGAAATTTAAGTGCAAGGTGCCTGTATCAACAAAGCTGGACTGGGCAAAAGTGAAAAAACACGTATCTGAAATGTATACGGATAATAAACGGTTATTTTCTGCACCTAAAAATACACCTGCGGTGACGACAAAATTGCTGTATTGAAATTTAAGTGCAAAGTGCCTCTATCAACAAAGCTGGCCTGCCTAAATGTGAAAAAAACCTATCTGAAATGTATACGGATAATAAACAGTATTTTTTGCACCTAAATATATACACCAGCGGTGACGACAAAATTCCTGTAAAGAAACTAAAGTGCAAGGTCCCTCTATCAACACAGTTGGACTGGGCAAAAGTGAAAAAAAAACACCTATCTGAAATGTATACGGATAATAAAAGTGGAGTTTTACACCTAACAAATAGACCTGCAGTTACTAGAAAAGATCTGTATCCTAATATAAGTTCAGGATGCCCAACATACAAGTAATATTTCAACAGAAAACTGTTAATAAAAAGCCATTGCAATGCATTGTCTAAACTAAGTCTCGGCTGCACTATATCCACTAACCTTTAAAGAGCTTGTCTGTGTTCGCCCGCGCCTCCCCCTCCCCCCGTGACTTTACAGGGCTAGATGCTCCTTTAAAATTCTCAGCCTAACTACCTAAAATCTGCAAATCTCTAATCTACCTAAGTTCTAATGTTCACAGCTAAAAGTATAGCTGTCTCTGTGAACAAATAGAACAATTTCGCTGAGCTGTTTGCTGAGCTGTTTGCTGAGCTGTTTGGACAGAGGCAGAGCGCACGTCCTACTCCTATGAGACGCTGACACACACTGAGGCAGAACAGGAAGGGCTGTTCTATGTAAAACTAGGTCATGTGATTTTTCCAGCCAATCGCAACCATACACATCCCAGTCATGACGTCGCACACACAGCTCACCCTGCTCTATTCTCTAAGCTGATTTGCTGGCCGCCAAAATGACAGGAAGCGCTGAAAATGGCGCAATATTAATAGATTATGCACAGATTTTAACCTAAATTATCGCATGATCAAAAAAAATCCGATCGACATAAAAACCGTGCCGATTTCAACTTTGTCGTTAATAATCGCTCAACACTTGTGGTAACCCATTCATCTCTCCACTAGGTGGACAGAAAGCTGCACCTTAAATTGACATCCATTCACATAGCATGCAAAAAAGCAAAAAAAGCCACAGTACCATACGTTGGGAAACCATACAGATGCAAAAATACCTGTAAGACAGCCGCTCGCACACCTTCCATGCATGGGGGGGTGCGGCTGCTGGCATTCTAACTGCATCAAGTCCCCAGTACTGTTGGGCAAAAAAACTATTTTCACTGGAAAAACATCAAATATGAGGTATTGGTTAACATAATGGCCACTATATTGTAAGCCTCCAAGCCCCTTCACGGCTCCTTATCTATTGGAGGTCCTTACACTCTCTTAAAATCACAAAATATACAGAAAAATTTAATTGTAGTTCCACCCAAAAAAAAAAGTCTAATTATCATTAGTTGATTTTAATGTATTATTACTTTTGATAAATGTATGATTAATTTTGGCAGTTTCAAGTTACTCCAGTGACTAAGGGCCCATTTACACGGCAATGGACAAATGGCGGTCAGTTTATCCGACCGGTATTTGTGCAGTTTGTGTGCCGTCCCCACGGCCGCGGGGGGGGATGGCTTTTCTCCGCAGTGAGCTCTCCCCCTTCCAATTCATATGCACATATTCCGACCGAAAACTGGATGGAAGAATGTGCATGCACAATGTCTTTAGGGCGGGCGGAAAACTCGTGCAGTGGGGACTGCTGCACGGGTTTTCCATAAAAGCCCGTTGTGCTTGTTTGCGGCTGGTTTTTCAGACGGTCTGCAAAACCACAAATCGTCTAGAAAACCGTCCGCAAACCCGTGCCGTGGGGACATGCCCTATGGGTTTTTCTTCCTTTAACAGAAGGGGACTTACAACTTTGTGTGTGTTTTTAGCTTTTTTCCCTATCAACTGTCCACTCTTACGATCACCATTCACCTTTTCCATGCCCTTTCTCTAGACAAGGGCCATGGAAAAGCAATGAAAAAGATGAGAAGTCATTCTGCGCTGTGATATTATGTGAGTTATCTCTCACATCAGGTCTAACTACATTTGTATACAATGGAAATGCTTCTGGTACATGTTCTGAGAGCAGCTGGAGGCTCCCAAAGACCCAACATCCCAACTTTTCCCAGATGTGTATCCTATATTCAGGTGGTAAAGTGGTATTCTTTAACACAAGAGTCTGTAAATGACACATGTAGTTGTATGTAAACAGTTGCTTATGTTGATGGTTAGTGTTCAGCACACATCAGGAGATTTTCTTGCCTTATGTACTAACATATAAAAGGTCAGTATTATCAACCTGTAGTTTCTTTTCTTGCTCATATATCAACAAATTATAGTGGAGTGCTGGACAGTTTCATAGGAAGCTGATTAAGCTACCAAAGCACCTAGAAAGTGAAGGACTAATGATTATAGACTGTGGTGGAGAGGACTCAAAAAAGAAAACGTCAGTGACCATGTCAGTGACATCCATAAAACCATGTGTATATGAACATACATTGTATATGAACTTAAGGGGGTTTGTAGGATTTACCAATAGTGCATTTCTGAACAGTTTTTTACCACTTATTAAAGGGGTTCATTTTAATAAAATTACAGTTAAATGAGTCAGTGGTGGGAAAAATAGGAAGAAAACTGATATTTACCTCCTGATCCTCACCAATCTTTAGTGCCTCGGGATCCGCTCCTCTTCAATTTCGTACTCTCAGGAAAGTTTCACACTCCATAGTGCATAGATAGAGTGCAAACATGTCCTGTGTATCAATACTAAAACCTGAATGTAAAGAAGAGTGGAAATTCGGGGGCTGTGAAGTGGCGGGAGACTGGGAGGTAAGTATCTATTTTTTCTTTTTTATCGCCACCGTGGACCCATTCAACTGTAAATTTTATTATACTGGACAACCCATTGAAAATATGGGATACAGCTCACCTAGGGTGATCTTTTCTCTCTATACATTACATCTCTGATATACATTGTGCAGATGTAGAGCAATGATCTCACTGACCAGAACGTTATTTCCCGTTTTTCATTATGTTTCAGGGGCTTTTGTTGTGCTCTGAGGACTGATACCACAGTGCAGTAAGATAATACTATCAATGTAAACTTTTTACATCTATGCTTCCTAACTACTTGCTGACCGCCCGATGACTGTAAATATCCTTGTGGTAAATATATAATTCAGCATGAACGTTTTGGAAAATCCATGCGGATTTTGCAGTTGTACTCTAATTGTGCAGCAGCAGGAGCACAGAGCTAGATACAGGCTCTTCAGACAAAAGGCAGGGATGGCTTATTAATGTCCCTGCCTTTCCTCATCGCTGCAGGTGTTCATTGAGCACTGTATATAAGAGTTAGCTGTCAGGGACTGTCAGGTACACACACCAAGACACAGACAAGTGAAGCCCTGACACTGGTCCCAGCCTCTGTCCCTGCCTTTTGGGGAACACAACTCCTTAATATGCCGGCCCCAACAAGATGACAAATGACTACACTGAGCCAAGTGAAACCCAGACAGAGACAAACAAACACAGAACAAGAAAGCATAGTCAGACAGTCTTAGTCGGTAACGAGACGGGCAGCGCAGTACAAAATTGTGAGACCAAGAGTAACCGGAAAAACGAGCAGATTCAGTATAGCACAGGAGTAAGTAGATACTATAGATGCAGCCAATGTCTACCTTGTCATTCTGAATTATTTTCATGACTCTACTTTGTGCTTAACCCTAGCAGGTAATAAGGTGACAACCAACAAAGGAGATAGATATACGGTTGACTGATGTCTTCTCCATTGGGATGGGTGTTTGTTCATCATCCCTAAAAACAAGAGTGGCTTGAGAGGCTACTTCTACTTGAGAGGCTACTTGCCTACTTCTCTTGACCTACTGCCCATGTGTTTGTACAACTCCACAGAGCCTACTGGAAATAGTAACTTCCATATGTTCACATACGTTTTATGCATTCTATCTATGAATATGCTCTTCATACTGGTGACTCTATATTAGAGCTTTGTCTTTACTAATCCAGTAATGGCAGACTAAGTTTGTTTCTTTTCTATAACATAAGTCTAACATGACAGGAGACATGCAGTGCAAAATTAATGCCTTTGAAATTCAATAGCCTGTGCAAAGCAGCTCTACACGCTACTACTTGTCCCAGGTAGTGAATGGCACTTTGTAAAATCATCTAAGAGAAAAAATTAGAAGGATTAAATGCAAGACTTGGCTTGTGCGTCCAAAGGGAAGATCACCAAATATGGCATTCGCCTACCTGGAGATGCACAGATGTAGGTTTAGGCCACCCATACAATGCATCTAATTGCCTACTTAATGCCATGCTTGGCATCCACTTACATCTCTCAAAGAAAGTAACACCTAATGGAGCATAATGGCCACTATCTATAGAGTCAAAGTGGAACCGAGCCCAAAGCTGTCGTGTGAATTTATTTATGGCCGTTGTACCAAATTGTAGCTAAGTGTTTTCCAAGCATTTTTTAGCATTAGCTGAGCAGACATCTCTGAGGCTCAGTTCTATTTCATATAGTAATTAGGAACAATTGTGGGCAAAAAATGTTGGCTAAGAGATAGTATGAACACTAAATTATTAGTCCTTGCAAATTGGCTGTCATAAATGTAATAAAATGAGTAACCACTTCTAAGAGGTGTTTTATAGCAGGGCAAAACATCAGGTTCTAATAAAATGATCCATTGTACTGTGGAGGCTGGAAAAGGCATATATTAAGCGGAACAATAGATTAATTTTTATTGGGTTGACAGTAACCAACTAAATATTCATTATGATTTTATTAAAAGGGAATTAACAAGAAAACAAGATGCACGCTACTGGAATTGGGGGAGGTGGTTATGAAAGGTTTATTGCAGGTACTTGTAAAAGGAGCTGGATGGATGGCTAGGCATTAAGGAAATGTTCATACAATGGGTGAGATTTTTGACAAATGGTCTATGCAGCCTAAGGAGACCATTGTAAATTAAAGTGCAGAGGCACCATAGACACAATTAGTGTTGCCCGAATGGGACCCTGCTTGGCTCAACACAGTCACGATCAAACTTGTGAAAAAATTTGGGTTTGGCATGTCGCAAAACTGTAATTGTTTGTCTAACCCTAACCCTATCCCAAACCATAATCTTAATCTTACCCTAAATTAGGGTTGTTACAAAATTTTAGGATGTTAATTTACCAATCTTGTGAGAAGATGTTCCTACTGGATACCCCATCTGATGTCACTTCAGGTTACTAAAACATTGGGATTATGTTGAAGTAATTGGAAGTGACATTAAAGGCGACATCCGATGTCACAGTTGCCACAGCAAAACCCACAGCATTATGGCCCAAGGTGAAGTGACATCAGATGGGACATTAGACCAGAATTTACCATAACAGAACCATACTGTAACATTATGCCCTATGGTAAAGTGACATCAAATAGGACATTAGACCAGAACTTACCATAACAGGACCATGCTGTAACATTATGCCCTATGTGAAGTGATGTCAGATGGAACATTAGACCAGAACTTACCATAACAGGACCATGCTGTAATATTATGCCCTATGTGAAGTGATGTCAGTAAGGAACATAGAACCAAGAACTGTCCATAACAGGGACCATGCAGTAATATTATGCCCTAATGTGAAATTACGTCATCATTGGGACATTAGACCAGAACTTACTATAACAGGACCATAATGTAACATTATTGCCTATGGTGAAGTGATGTCAGACTGAAAATTGGACCAGAGGTTACCATAACTTAACCAAAACATAACATTATAGTCTATAAAGAAGTGATATCAGACTGGACATTGGACCAGAGTTAGGCTGCTACAGGAGTGTCATGTCATTGGACTAATAAGTTAACTCCATAAAACTCTTTAAACAGCTCTGACCTTAAATTAGAATTAGGGTCATGGCTACGGTCAATTTATTCTGATCAATTGATTTAAGCCGACCCACACTGAAGCACAAAGATTTTAGTCGAAAAAACTGAGGCACAATACAGAGAATAACTATAGCCAAGGCAGCTATTCGTTTTTAGTCACATGGCCCAGAAGTTAAGGGAACCCCCTCAGATACAAGAACATTTATACCGTTTTGTAGGAAATAGCATTGCGTGAATAGGTTCCTGTTTCAGTTTTGATACTGGTTCAGCCAAACTTGTGATAACATGTTTTTGTAGCTGATCCCTAACCTTTATCTAGCCATTAATGGTTCCAAGTGCTGTTGTTAAGATTAACGGTAATTAAAAGTGCCGTGCTTGAGTCGACTATGTGTGTATGTAGTACTAGAGAATAATAGAAATAGGGAAGAGTAATAATAGTAATAGGGAATAAGCTGCTGCCAGACTCTCCTGTTGGAGGCTCATTTCCCTCAAAAAGTTTAAATTTTAAGGGGTTACCAGTAGTATTACGCTCACTATCTGTCCTCCTCCAGGGCTTGTGGGGTGGGATCCAATAGCAGTAAGTTAGCAAAAAATATTATAGTCTTCATTGTAATTAGCTAAGCCGTTTACACCATCACAACTGTCAGAGATGTTATCTCTTCAGTAAATCACAAAGCTAACAAGTCTGTGAGGGACTGAAAATAATATATGATCTGTAGTGTTGAGCGATTTTTCTCGACAAAGTTGAAATCTGCAAGGTTTTTATGGAGATCGAAATTTATTCCAAACAAGCGATAATTAATGTTAAAATCTGAGCATCAACTATTAATATTCGCGCCTTTTTACGCCGGCTTCCTAATTTGAGTGCCAACAAATCAATTACAGAATAGAGGCAGGGGTTGAATGTGTGTGCGACGTCCAGACTGGTGATTGTATGGTTGCGTAGTGGCTGGAAAAATCACATGACCTCGTTTTATTTTAACATAGAACAGCGTTTCCTGTTTCAGCCTCAGTTGTCTCCTCAGCGTCTCATAGGATATGGACCTGCGCTCAGCCTGCGTGCGCCAAACAGCTCTGCGAAATTAGTCTAATTCTCTGCACAGAGAAACTCTAGCAATTTAGCTGTGATCCTTCCAATTATTTAGATTAGAGATTTGAAGAATTTATCTAGTTAGCGTAGAGAATTTTGAAAGCTCATCAACCGCGGGCCCGCTGGCGAAACACAGACAAGCTCAATCTATAAAGGAACACTGGGATAAAGTTCACCAAGACATAGTGTAGACATTGCTACTGCCAATATTTTTATTATTAACAGTTGCTATTGAACTATTTCCAGGATATTGGGCACCAGAACTTATATTTGGATACACATCATTTCTATGTAACTGCAGGTCTCTTTTGTTAGCTGCAAAACACCGACTTTTACTTATCATATAGCATTTCAGATAGGTGTTCATTTCAATTTTAACCATTACACCTGTGGGACCTGGTTATATATCCACCTTTTGCATTAAAATTACAATCCATCAATCTTGTAGTCAGCACAGGTTTTGTTGCAAAAATACCAGTGTATCATACGAAAACATCACAGTTACGTGTTTTTTGACCTTAGCCGCACGCCAGGCATTGTTCATTGACTCGCAGCATCTACGTAAAGTCTTAAAACAGCAATTCTATATTCACCACAGGTAATTGAAAAGGTGCAAAAAACATACCGTTTATTATATCAAAACATAACATTACGTGTTTTGTTGAGTGACTTTTGCACACCCCACATTGTTCATTTTGACGCAGCAGCTACGTAAATCTTAAAACAGCAATTCTAATAGTTCCGACCACAGTGAATTGAAAGGTTGCAAAAAATTCATCCGTTTATTATACCAAAACAATAAGCAGGTTATGTTTTTTTGACTTTTTGCGCACCCAGCATTGTTCATTGACGCATCATCAATGTAAATCTTAAAACAGCAATTCTAAATTCACCACAGTTGAAATGAAAGGTGCAAAAAATACCGTTTATATATTCAAAACATAACATGGTGTACTGTGTTTTTTGACCTTTTTTTGCATCACCCAGCATTGTTTCATTGACCAGTCATCTAGCTAAATCTAAAACAGCAATTCATATTCACCACAGGTTGTATTGAAAAGATGGCAAAAAAAATAATCGTTGTTTATTATTACCAAAAACATACACGATTACGTGTTTTTTGACTTTGACGCACCCAGCATTGCATTGACGGCAGCATCTTACGAGCAAAACTAGTCTTAAACAGTCCATTCTATATCACCGACCAACAGGTGGATTGAAAAGGTTGCAAAAAATATCGTTTAATATACCAAAAACAATAACAGTTACGTGTTTTTCTGTTTTTCTGCGCACCCAGCATTGTTTCATTTGACGCATACATCTTTAAGACGTATAAAAAAACATCAATAAAAAAGCCAATTCCAATATACTACCCAAAGGTTGAATTGACAAGGTGCAAAAAAATACCGTTATATTTATACTACAAAAACATAACATTACGTTTCTTTTCTTGTGACTTTTTGCGCACCCCAGGCATTTGTTCATTTGACGAGCAGCATCCACGTAAAATCTTAAAACAGCAATTCTATAATTCAACTCACATGGTAATTGAAAGGTGCAAAAAATACCGTTTAATTATACCAAAACATAACAGCATCCGTGTTTTTTGGAGCTTTTGCCCAGTCCAGATTTGTTGTATAAGACACCTTGCCATTAAATTTGAATCCGCAACTTGTTTTGATTCAGAGGGATTTAGCGTGAAGTAGCTGAGATTTTACCGTCTTTAAATAAGCAGAACTTTCCAAAACATTCCATAACCTTAATCAAATTTTTATAATTCTGAAGCATGCGTGACTACAATGGCGAGGTTGGTAAGCCCGAGCAAAGAGGTGGTAGCACATGAGAGGTAGAGGTACGCAAGAGAAGGTGCCCCCTTCCAGATGCTCGTCGACAACACCTATGCCAGCGGATCGTCAGTTGCAGACCGTCAGGCCTGTCCATCTCTGGGTCAGGTGCCCTGTGAATCTACAGTAACCGAACATCGTCGCCATAGACTGCTCCTTCAGAGTGGTTAATGCAACCAGAAAATCTAGCAGTCTTACCTCCTCGTGCCTCGTCAGTCACTGCCACAAATGTCGTCATCAGCATCATCCAGCATCCGTCCAACATGAAGCAGCCCCAAAAGTCAACGCATGTACCCCACCGACTGTGGATAATCCATTTGTTCTAAGACCTCTTTGATGACAACATGCGGTTGGGGTCAGTAGGCATGTTAAAAATCAAGAGGATGATGTTAGTCTGCCTGACCCCCAATTACTGATGCCATCAGAGGAGTTTGAAGGAAGCCGGTCAATCGCCAAAAAATCCCGGGTCGGTCGGCAAACGCCTTTCAGTGCCCCTTGGCATGTAGCCCACAGCTTCTGATGCAGAAATCCAGAGCAACCAAGTCACCTGTGTTGAGATGATTCGATGATGACGTGACATATGCGGATTCCATCCTTGTCTTTTCACAGAATTTTGTATTGCTAGCACTTGTCATGCATGTGAACGAGGGGAGCGAAACAATGGGGGTATTGCAAGTACGGGTCCCGCCCCACAAAAAGGGGAGAGGGCGGGTCCGCAGATGTCGCTGATATATTCCGCCACCACGGTCCCAGCGCAAAACCCCGCTCCTCGCTTATACTCTCCGTTCAAAAGGTCCAGGACCTCTCAAGCCTGTGCCCTTACTTTGAGCAAAGCCGCTGATTCACGCGTCCCAGGATTGTCATATGCCCCTTTGCCGTAAACGCATAAGTAGAGGCAAGAACCTTAAGTGGTTAACCACCACCAACAATTCTATTCACCAAATGGCCAAAGCGAATGCATGAGTTAAATGGGAGGGGAACACTTGGCCAAAAAAGGCCAGACAGACACCGGGCCCTCCAACCACTATCACATCCCCTACTGTCTCCGCCTCCTCCTCCTCCGCCACCACCATAGCGTTCCTCAGCTGCCCCCATCGTCTCTCAGAGGTAATGATCATCGAGATCAGCCTCCGTCTTGCAGCCTCCACCGTCGCCCGAGTACCACCAGCACCAAACCAGAGATGACCGAATCCTACCCTCTTGCTCGCCTCCACCAGTCTTGACGATCTGCATAGCCGTACAGCGGCCAGTCCCTACAGCAGCCAAGGCTTTCTGTCATTACAGATGTTTGTGTTCGCAGAAGAAACACTTTAACCACAAACCTTCCCAAAGCAAAAGCAGCTCTGATATGGGTCGGCATTGCCAGGCTTATTGGCGCCTGGAAATTTGCTTTCCGTCTGTGTGTGCCAGATGGGTTCCACCCTCGTCCATGGCCCTCGCTTCCCCCAATACCTAAGATGCCAAGCAGTCATAATCTTTGCCAGACGGCAAAGCCGTCAATGGCCCTGGCCATCCCGCCACGTCTGTCATCTAAAAATTCAAGAGCGTTGTCTGCATCTGTGTCTGGAAAAGTCCATCTCCACCTACCGACACAGGACTATTAAGCACGGCCAAGGCCGCTTCATATGTTCGAGCTGTGCACTCTGCTCATGGTTGACGCTGCAGCTTGGACAACGATCTTTGGTTGTTGACGGTGGCTCTCAGGCCTCGTCGCAACGCTCTTCTCAAAGCGGCCGCGAGAGGAGTGGTGCAGGTTTCTTTCCCCCAAGGTCCTCTGGTGGCATCACGTGCCCAGAGACACCAGGACCGTGTTGAAATTAATCGCCTTTGAGAGACCGCCACGACACAGGTCAGGATCTGTGACGACTCTCCGCAACGAGACCTGAGCGCCTGGCATGGGTGACAAGAACCTTGTGTGCCAGGCAAGGAGTGGTGTAGCGAAACGCGTGCGAAATCTGCTGGCCTGGGCCTCTAAATGGTAGGGTGCTGATGCACATCTCCGCTTGCCTGAGCACACTCATAGTGCGAAACCATAGGTAAGATCCAGAAAATATCTAAAGATCTGACCCGTGTCTGGAACTCGCTGCTGAAGAGAAGCTACCGAGGTCCCTTAGTTCGTGAGCGACTGGTTGTGAATTCCGCTTGTTCAGGCAACCATTCCTCATTCTCCGCCTGGCACTGACGTTCTGCAGCGTCAGCTCGGCCATCCCCGGTTCAAACCGTCTCAATTGTGTGGAAGACTGGCATTACCACGGAATTCCCCCCCTCCATATGCATATCGCTCTGCGATATGTGGGCAGGACAGCGCAATTGCCGATTACGTAGTACGAAGTGATCACATCCCTTGGGACAACCAGGCGGACCGGACCTCGTGAGTGTTGAACCACCGATAGTGAGGCAGGTGAATAGACTCTGCACCATCCTTGCCAGTTTTGAAGAAGCCACCAACTGGTCAGTGGCTGACAACTCCCTTGTCAGCATGATCATTGATGTCTGATCTAGTTCTGGAACGATCTGTTGGACACTCTGATAACAACATGGTTCCCGCCAGCGATGAGGAGGAGACGTGGACCACAGATGCGGAGCGACATGACCTTTCTCTCCGCAAATCCACAAGGCCCGACAGTTTCACAATTTCAATCTTCTTTCATAGGCATTGGTTCGTGGGTCCGAGCAGTGCAAAGTAGCGCATCAGCTCCATCGGGTGTCATCATCTCCAGGCAAGTCAATACACTCAATAGCGCAATACTGCGGTTCGCTAGCTCAATTGAAGCTGTGCCGGGGAGACAGCGGAGGAGGGAGGAAGAGGTATTCCTAGACACCGATGTATTACCAGACGTCCCTGCCTTGAAAGAGGTTGGCGCGTATTTTGAGAGCGGAGGAGAAGATGAGGGAAAGATCATTTTGCTAGTGCCCTTGACCCAGAGTTCTTGGAAATCAAGGCTCCAATCTCTCACATGAGTAGCATGGATGCTCCATTTCCTCCGATATGATCCTCCATTAAGGCCATCGAAATGAACAACCAGTTTACTGGGTGGCCACCCTCCTGGATCCCCGGTACAAAACAAACATCAGCACATTCCTTCCACCCCCGCCAAATAGAGATTAAAATGCAGGAAATGCGGAGACCTATGTCTGATGATCAAACTTATACATCTGGTTCGTCTGCTTCACGTTCCCCAAATTCCCTGTGGATACGAACCATCAGCGAACGTGACAGCAGTAGAGTGCCAAGTAGCTTAGTTGGCAGCAGCAGTGCAAGGTTGGCGGAAGCCTTAATCTAGTTGACCCTGGGCAATCCTTACTGTTTACCACCCTTCACCAACGCATGCAATGCAAGGGCACGACAATCCAACACACAGATGCTCAGCTTAGACACCGATGGTGCACGACTATCCTGCTCCTCATAGCGCCCGATTGCTTTTTTCTTGTCATGTGTTCCGGACCCAATAGACGTCTGGGTACCATATTGTGACGAAAGGCCCGAGCTTGCTCGGTCTCCGGCCATAGAAGGGTGTTGTCCTGGCCCAGGGTCCCCGCGTAATCATCTGAGCGGCACCTTCATCACAGCAGGAGGTAGTCATTACAGCAAACGCCAATAAAAAAAATCCGGCCTTTTTTCCAAAGTTAATGTGGAACGTTGACTATCAGTCAAGATGAATCAGTCATGGATCTCTGATGATGTCTGGAGAGGCCGACCAATTGCCGAGTGTCACCGATTATGTGCGTCTACTTTCACATTCGCTTTTCAAACAGAAATATGGGTCCTACGGTTGCGTGAAAACATTTCTTTTCTAAAATTGATCAATTTCTACGAGTTGCAATCTTTTTATCTCTTTTCCTCTTTTATTCACTTTGCTGTGAGCGAGAGAACTGTGTAAACAACAGCAAGGTTTCATGCACAACACCGAGTATTCCCATTTACTCGACTTGTGATCTATTAAGAAGTTTTCCAGGCATTGTCAATGGTTTTTGAGGTCCAAGTTGCTGTGAGAGATACAGCTATAATTATCGGCCCTCATTGGAACAGAAATATGGCTTCTAAGATGCATTTCTCCCTCAAACAGTTTTTTTAATATTGCTGAGATCATAAATTTAAAATTTTTTGGGTCATGCTGCTGTTGCAATGCATCAAACTACAGGTACCTTTATAAAAAAATGTTGTTTCTAACAGACATTTGTTTCTCACAATGAACCAAAGTGGCTCAAGGGTCAATGCTTTAATTTTTGGGGGTACTTTTTGCTCTTTGAGATGCGAGCAATACACAGAATCCTATTTGTAAAAACAATGTTGTTTTCTTAATAGACATTTGTTCTTCACAATTAGTCAAAGAGTGGCTCATTGGGTTCATGTTTTGAATTTTTTTGGGGCATTTTTGCTTGATGACATGCAGCTATATACAGTTCCCTATTTCTAAAAAATGTTTGTTTTCTAAAGACATTTGTTCTTCACAAGTTGTCAAAGATTGGCTCAAGGGTTTGGGGGGGATGGTGGCAGTTCAGAAACAGGAATAGGTAGGACACTGTTAGTCGGGACACATATTGCAAAATGACTATGTTTTTCGCAAGACTCTTTAACATAGCTAATCAATCCCTAGTAACATGACAGATACATCTCCATTTAATACAATGAAAAAAATGAGAAACAACGACATGGGGGATTCCATCCTATTTTAAACATGTGTTTTTCTAGAATTAAACTACTATAAACCTTTGCAAGCTAGCAAAATAGCTGCTAAAAAAATGCCCGCTGAAATTGTTACAGCAGGGGAGGTACAGTAAACTTGAGCGCAGATGTAGGTAATTCATGAGGACATGGTGAAATGCGTGCACGGACAGGAGAACAAAGTACAGAGGGACAATTTCCCTCCACACGTTGAATAAAAGTGAGAAAAAGAATGCCAAGCAAAAGGGCACCTTGTCGTGTAACAGAGCGTTAACCACCATTATTTCCAAGTTAAGCTCAATTGGTCCGCACTCATACGGAGGGGCTAGCGCTACCGCATGGTCTTGACTGTGTTACTGAGGAAGGCTGGTGTTCTCACACTTCCCGCACTCTGCTTTCATCGTAGACGAGGTTTTTGGTGCTGTCGTCATCATGGCAATTTTAACCTGCTTGTCTTCTAATACTGATGACACGGACGCCAGCCTGGGCTCGTCACCGCACCCCACCTTGGTAGACACCTGGTCCCTGCAGGTCATGCTGTGGCACAGGACAGTGTCTAGTCCAATGTTCCAGTTCAACTAAAATGTGCTTAAAGACTCCTGTTTTCCGGCACTTTTTACTCTGGGGTCAAACAGGTTATTATTGGACATTACTGCGGTACAGCGACAGATATAGTTAGTGTGGTCAAATTCACTAAAATGGTGGAGTTCGAAATGACCCCTTTTGCGGCACTTTTATAAATCTTGGGGTGTCATATCTAGGTTTGGGCTCATGCTGCGAGTTCCCTGGACAGGGATATTACAATGTCCAGTTCAAGTAACAATGATGGTTCAAAAATCATACTGCCGTTGTCCTCAGGCCGACTTTTTTAATTTGTTGGGTGATGCAGTGTTTAATGGTCATGCTGTGGTACATAGACAGGGATAGTGAATGGTTCTGTGACTTTTGTTTTTTCTGTGACTTTTTATAACCTACGTGTGTTGCCTTAAGATGTAGCACGTATCACATTTTGACTGGTTTGTGTCTATGTTAATTATCAGCTATCTCCAGCCTTGTTTGGATAGGTGTAATAATGAGAGGTGTTGGTTGCTCTCCCATAGACTTTAATGGTACTCTTCGCGACTACATAATCGATTGCTCCACTATCGAAAAAAAAACCTTATCGATAGCGGCAACGCGGCGCGACTACGACAATGCGCTCGATCTCGATAGCCAACGCAATCGCTCAACACTAATTATCTGTAATCTTGTCAGAGATAATTCGTTTTCTCCTGATGCTCTGTCCATCAATGGGTGATACCAGAGTAGCTCTAGAATCCTAAGTGCACTCAGAGCACATAACATTTCTCTTATCTCATGACCTAAGTAATATCTTTTGACCAATGTATTAAAAAAAAACTACTTTAACTGTCCCTTCATGTTGAAAGCTAATCTTTGTAGTGAGAAAACCCCTTTAACATGTGCAATACTTCAATAACCCAAAATTGTTTGTTGTGTCAGGATTTGCAACCAGAAAAATTTAGGGAGCAAAAATCATTCCTGCCTAGCTGCACTGGGTGGTTAAACCAGATACGTCAATATTATACTATATACTCCCCTATATAAGGACAACAGTTACTTATCATCCATAATAGCACACAAATTATTGTTCTGTTTGGTTCTTTTGAGGAAGTGGGGCACCATATTTTCTGCTCAAAAGCCACATAGTCAAATTGTACCTGTTAAGAGTATGTGACTCCTTCAAGATTCTTTCTTGTCTGGTCCTTAGCCTCAGCCTAGCTTGGAGCAACTGTGCCTGTGTCCAATCTGTGCCTGATGTAGGGGGTATTTAAACCCAGTCTAACTGTGCATTATTTAGTGACTTATGCTTTTTGGATGCTGTATGCTCTCTTGACTATTCATTGGATTTCAGTTCTGTACCTCGTACTCTTCTGGCTTGACCTTGACTCGATTGAACATACTATTCCTTCTGTGTTTGGCCGCTGTTTATCCCTATTTTTCTATATTTGTCCTGTTTTCCCGTTGGTAATTTTTGTCTTGCATTATTCAAATGAAGCGACCTGGGTCTTGTGCAGTCAAGTCTAACCTGCCGTAACAATGCCCCGCGATTACGCCAGGACTTCCGGAGCTCATGCGACTCCCGCGATGTGGGGAAAGGGGGGGGGGCAGCCCGCCGGCCCCATAGACATTCATTACTAGTGGCGCGTATTCGCTGCTAGTAATTGACATGTTCCTTCTCCCCGTGGGGGTTTTGTGTCTGAGCGGGGAGAGGAGATGTAATCCATAGTTCTCTATGAGAACTGTGGATTGTCGTAATGACTAGGACGCATCTCGGCCCATATTTTGCGCAGTACGGCGCGAAATATGGGCCGAAATACGTCCCAGTTTTAATCGTGTGAACATGGCCTTAGACTCTGCATCCCAAGGGATGTCTGATCTTAGACAGCAGTTGATAAGTAGGTTTTGCTTATGTCTCTCTTTTGTGCCTGTTGAGGGAATTTCTTCCAGGCAATTCCATCCAGGGAAGGTGCTGTGCTTCCATTACAGTACCCTTCCAATCTTAGAGGATTATTTCCCTTCTGAGACCGTTATGACACTTCAGTTGGTCCACTTTAGGAATGACCAAAAGCCAGAATAAGGCGTCTGTTTTCAATGTAGGTTATTTTGTATGGTTCATCTAAGTTCTGACAATCAGGTGTTATTTCTACCATGAGTTGCTGGTTTCTCATGCACTGGCCATTTCCGTGGAAATCTAGTTTTATACATTATCCATTTATATGAATGGATGTGATACATGCAGCTCCCCCACACAACATCCTCTCAGGCCATATGGAAAAGGGTTGTTATGGGACAATATGTGTAATCCTTTTACTACCGTTTACAGTCTTTTGACGTCAGGTGGTACAGGTCTTTTTTCTGCAGCAAGGTCAAAAGACGTCACTACAGACAGAGGGGGTTAGTGGCTCTCAGCGCTGCTGAGCTCGGAACACAGCTGTAGTTAACAGCACCATTTATAGGGCAGTCTCTATGAATGGCAGGGACCAAAGGAAGCCTCTAATCCCTGGAGTTTAACCCTTTGATTACTGCAATCCATGACTGTAGCATTATTAAAGGGGATTCCCCTGCTTCATCGGGTTATCTCGATTTCCAGTGCCTGATGGACCCCCGGGCTGTCTGTATAGAAAGCCTGCTGTCAGGGCATTTTCCCTTTGTGTTCCTGACACAGTGTGTATATATTGTAACAGATTTGAAACAATTTTTATTTAAAAAGGGAAAATAATTACTTAAATATATAAAAAAAAGGGAAAAAAAAAGTTTATTTTAAATGGATATTAAAAAAAAAAAAAAAAAAACTGTTGTATCCCTGTTCTATAGATGAATGGACAGTATTATGGCAAAATTTGAATGTGGCAAAGATTTGCTACGCTATGCGCCAAAGAAATGTGCTAAAGATATGTTATGCAAGCCACAGCACACGGCAGATTTATGAACCCACAAACAACAGGATCATACATAATATCGTATTCTACACTCCCCTATATTGATTTAGAACTGGGGTGTGGGCTCCAAAGTTTCATACTTGTTTTCCTAGGTATCTACATGTCTTGAATAACTTAGCTCATTTTCCATGAGCCCTTTAGAATATACTGTCCCCCATATAAATGCATTATGATCACCATGAGTTGTAGATTTTTTTGGCAATCATAAATTGTCACATGGCAGCTGCATACCACAGCAGTCAATGAAAACTGAAGCTTTTGTGCGACTTTCCTGCATCAGTAGCGGAAGCCTTTCATTAATTTTTTTTTTGAAGGGGTAAAAATATTCCAAAATCATGCAAGTGGTATGTAATGGGCACCACAACATTAAGACCTTCCTCAAAAAACCCACACAACCACCTTTTTCGCTATCCCACACACCATCTCCTCACTCTCTCCCTGCTTTCTCCTCGCTGCCGGGGACATATCTCCCAACCCCGGGCCCCCTCAGCGCACCCCCACGGGTGGGCTTCAGGCATCTCTTACAGCCCAAAAGCAGCACACAACTTTATCAACCACACAAACCTCAAAACCATCCCCCTCACCCCCGCAGCACCAACCCCCATGTCTGGAGCCCTCTGGAATGCACGTTCAGTGTGCAACAAGTTTCCCCTTTTCATCCCGACCTCTTCACCTCACGCAATCTCACCTTCCTTGGGTTAACAGAAACATGTCTGACACCCTCTGACACAACTTCCCCTGCTGCACTCTCCATGGTGGGCTCCAGTTTACCCACACCCTCCCCCCCGGGCAGTAAACATGGCGGAGGTGTGGGCCCTTTCCCTTCTGTCAGTTACCTGCTCCTTTCTCTCTTTTCCCACCAGTACCTTCTCTCACCCTCCCCTCTTCGAGGTGCATTCTGTCCGCATCTACTCCCCCTGCAACCTCCAAGTGGCTGTTGTCTACCGACCACCGGCCCTGCCACCACCTTCCTTGACCACTTTGCTTCCTGGCTCCCCCCACTTTCTTGCCACCGACATCCACACTAGTCTCAGGGGGGATTTTAACATTCCAATCGATACTCCCCACCCCAAACTACTAACAAACTCCTGTCACTCCCCCTCTTCCTTTGGCCTCTCCCAGTGGACCTCTGGAGCCACTCACACAGAGGACACACACTGGACCTCATCTTCACCCGCCTTTCCCCCCTATCTAAACCTCTCAAACTCTCCTTCCCTATTCTCGGGACCACAATCTGCTCACCTTCCCCTCCATCACCGCTCCACCTGCCCCTCCTGAAACCAAATCTAGCACACCCACGCAGGAACCTACAAAACCTCAACCCTTGCACTCTCCCTGACTCTCTTGCTCCCCTCTCTAACATATCATCATTTGCTGATCCAGACGCAGCCACCACTTTCTACAACAACACAATCACTTCCTTTCTCGATCCCTGTCGCCCCCTCACACAAAACAGAACCCGCAAAATGAACAGACAACCCTGGCACCAGACTCCCCCCAAACAGCTGAGGCGAGCTTCCAGAGTGGCCAACGCTGCTGGAAGAAATCCGCTCCACCACTGCTTCACCTCATATAAAGAACCCACTGCACACATTTAAATCCGCACTCACCTCAGCCAAACAAGAATTATTTCACCACTCTCATATCCTCCTGTCCCACAACCCAAGACAACTTTTTAACACCTTCAACTCTCTCCTGCGTCACCAGCACACCCTCCCCCATCCTCCTCTCAGCAGTGATTTTGCAACTCACTTCCATAATAAAATAAATCTCATCAGACAAAGCTTCCCCCCACAGCCCCCTCAGCCTACCTCTATTCCTGCGGGGGTCCCACAGCCCACCTTTTGTACCTGCTCATGACTATTCCCTCTAACTCGCTTCTCACCGGTCACTCCTGACAAGCTCCCTCTCTACTGTCCATATCGAACCTCACCACCGTTAGTCTTGACCCACTCCCATCTCACCTCATCCCTGACCTTAGTGCTGTTAATCATCCCAGCCCTCACTCATCTCTTCAATCTATCATTAACCTCTGGCATCTTCCCTTCCTCTTTAAACATGCGACCATCACCCCCAATCCTAAAGAAAACCATCTCTTGACCCCTCCTCACTGCCCAACTATGCCCCATCTCACTGCTTCCATTCGCCTCTAAACCCTCCTTGAGCAACACGTCCATCTTCAACTTTCCTCCCATCTCTCCACCAACTCTCTCCTTGACCATCCAATCGGGCTTCCGTCCCCACCACTCTACTGAAACCGCCCTAACCAAAGTCACCAACGACTAGCAACTGCAAAGCCTACGCCACTATTCTGTGCTTCCCTCCTAACCTGTCCTCCGCCTTTGACACTGTCGACCATTCCCTCCTGCTACAAATCCTCTCCTCCCTCGGCATCACGGACTTGGCTTCTTTCCTGGATCCCCTCGTACCTCACTGATCCGGACTTTCAGCGTCTCTCATTCTCGCTCCCCCTCCCCCTCGCCCCTCTCTGTCGGTGTCCCCCAAGGGTTTCAGTCCTGGCCCACTATCTTCTCTATCTACACTCTTGGCCTCGGTCAGCTCATTGCTTCACACGGCTTTCAATACCCCCTTTGTATGCAATGACACCCAACTCTACATCTCCGGCCCAGATATCGCCTCTCTTCTCTCCGGTCCCTAACTGCTGTCCTCCATTTCCCCCTTCTTTTCCCTTCCTAAAAATTAAAAATGGGAAAACTGAATTCATTATCTTCCACCCCCCACTCCATCCCCCCCCCCATCTCCTACACTGTTAATGGCAAAACTCTTCCCCCAGCACCACAGGTCCGTGCCTTGGGGTAATCTTTGATCCAATCTGTCCCTTAAACCCCACATCCCAACATCACCTTGCGTGTCACCTTCCACCTAAAAAAAAATTTCCCGATTCCCCTCTTTCTTAAATTAAAGCACAAAATGTTGTCCATGCCCTCGTCATCTCCCCCCCCGATACTGCAACATCCCCCTCTGGGCCTCCCCGCTACACCCCGCTCCCTCCAAAACCCTCCTTAAAAATCTGCTCCCCTCTGATTTCCCCCTTCTCCCTCGCTACTTCCTTGGATTAACAGAAAATTGGGCTGACCCCCTGACACAACTTCCCCCGCTGCACTCCTCCCATGGGGGCTCCAGTTTTCCCACCCCCCCGCCCGGGAGTAAACATGGGGGGTTCGGCCCTTTTTTGCAGATACCTGTCCTTTCTCTCTATCCCCATTCCTTCTCTCACCCTCTCCCTCCTTCGAGGTTGCATTCTGTCCGCATCTACTCCCCCTGCAAACCTCCAAGTGTCTGTTGTCTACGACCACCAGGCCCTGCACCACCTTCCTTGACCACTTTGCTTCCTGGCTCCTCCACTTTCTGCCACCGACATCCCCACTATTATCATGGAGATTTTACATTCCATCGATACTCCCCCACTCACTACTAAACAAACTCCCTTTTCACTCTCCTCTTCCTTTGGCCTCCCAGTGGACCTCTGGCCACTCACACAGACGGACACACCTGGACCTATCTTTCACCCGCCTTTGCCCTATCTGCCTCTCAACTCTCCCCTCTGCCGATCCCTTCACTCTACCCATTGCCCAGCGAATCCCCGTTCAAGCTAGCAACTTCGACTACATGGCTCTCCATAACCTCTCCCCTTCATATATCTCTGCCTTAAACTCTAAATACCTCCCCTCACGCAACCTCCGTCCTCACAGGACCTTCTCCTCTGCTCTCCTCTTATCACCTCCTCACATAACCGTCTCCAAGACTTCTCTCGTTTCTTCCCCCACACTTTGGAACTCACTTGCCCCAACACATCAGACTCTCCCCCTCTCTCCCCCGGCTTCAAAACGTAACCTGAAAACCTACCTCTTCAGGATTGCCTATAACCAACATTAACCGGGTTGCACTGCTCCGCCCCACAAACATGTCTGCCCCTCACCTTCTGTCTCTTAACCCCTACCGTGTAGATTGTAAGCCCTCGCGGGCAGGGACCTCTTTCCCTCTGTACCAGTTGTTAGTCACTTATTGTCACTTTGTAATTGTTTGACCAATGTTACTTATGTACCCGCTTGAAATGTACAGCGCCCTGGAATCAAAGGCGCTCCAAAATTAATGATAATTAATATAATAATAATAAATGGTTGCCCTAGTCTATGTCAAAGCTGAGTTTTAACCTGGCAAAATAAAGTTAAATGGAACCTGTGGTATTGAGCATTCTATTGAATCTGCGGGCAGCATGTTATAGAGCAGGAGGAAGATTTGTGGGAAAAGGTTCAGTAGAATTTATATTTTATTTATTAAAATCTTTGCTTATTCTGGGCAGTCTAACTAGGCTTTCTACTGAATCTTTCCCTACAGAACAATATATCGATCTGCTACGCTCTTCCTGCTCTATTGCAAGATGCCAGATAATCAGATGATCAATGCCACAGGTTTCCTTTAAGCTGAAATAATAAAGCAATACTGTATCTTGATAAAAGTTTAATTCTTCTCTATGAGAAAATTCAATCCCTTTATCTAGAATACAAATGCAATTTCCTAAAATATAAAAAAATTATTGTTCAAAAAGAAATCTTAAAGGGGTTATCTCACCATGCTGTTTCTCTGGGGCACGCCCAGCTTCAGGCTTCAACTTCCTGGTCAGGCTTTGGGTGCGTCTGTAGCAGTAATTGACATATCATCTCTATTATTTCTGGCTGTTCCTGTTACAATGACATGAGTGCAGGAGGTTCATAAACTGTAGTGCACAAGGCTACAGAGCCTCAAAAGCATTCAAGCTTGTCAATAAGTTAAATAAACAAGCTCCTGTACTGTTGATAACACTTAGCAGGGAGTGAGTTACCTTGGTTGTAGCCTAGCTGGAGTAAAGAGTGAAGTCACCAGCCTGACCACTGCTTTAGCTTGTGAGAGCAGAGAGAGGTGGTTGGTAATTAGGGAAGCTTGTCTGCAAAATTAGGAGGTAAAATCTGCTCCTAACTTTGAAGAGAAGCAAAATCAGAAAAGGAACGTGTTTCTCAGTAGTCTTTATTTATTTATGAAGCTAGTTAATAAAACGGTGATAACCCCTAAAGGTGAAAGGAATACTCGACTAAATTGGGTGCACATGCAGGAGAAAGATACCCTAGAAATTCATGGCAAATCCACAGCAAACTTTGTTTAAAATGCAGATTTTTAAGCTGATTTGTGGCAGATTTCATGGAGGATTTTAACTTCTATATAAATCTGTAACAGAAATAGACATGGAGTGGATCCAAATATAGAAAACAAAAGACAGGATGAAAGTTGTGCCAACAATGCGGGTTTTGACCTCCCAAACATCCCTTTTACCCTGTGTCATAATTGTGCCTGACGGACCCCCAGCTTTGAGCTCTGGTCGCCGGCCATGGCCGTTGCAACAAAAAACGCGATTTCGGCCGTAGTTTCGTTATATTTGTTTCCACCAGTGTGAACACTGTCATACCCTGCTCTGTGCAACTCTGCCCTGTTAATTGATTCCTGGCCAATGCCCATAGTCAGTGTCCTCCAGCGCCCTACTAGTTAACCTATTTCCTTGCAGTCTTTTTGATTGACAGCCTTGTATTCCAACCTGGTCTTTTGTTGCTTCCACCTATTACTTCTGTTCCTTGTTCTCTGGTCTGTAATAAAAGGGTTCCTGTGCCATTTCTCCTTGCCTGCCATACTGGTTACCTTTTGTGCCTGTAATCTAGCCTGTTACTCTTCTTACCTTACCTGTTACCTGACCTTGGCTCTACTTATCGACTATTCCTCTACTTTAGTGATTCTGTACTGCTTCTCCCAACTGTTGCTGACCTAGCTAGATGGACGTTCCGTTATTGTGTTTTCTGTTTGTTTGGTCTATGTCGTGTATTCACCTACTTAGTGTTTCTCACAGTCTTAGGTTGTGGCCGACCTGTTAAGGAGTCGGGCAGCCCCAAAAGGTAGGGACAGTGGGTTGGGAACAGTGTCAGGGCCTCACTCTGTCGGTGTCTACTCGTGTCTACTTGTGTGCCCCTGGCTGGTTCCACACACCATGCTACCAGATTCGGACTGAATCACAATGGAACAGGGAAAACCCCTGTCCAAGGCACCTATTCCATCACTGCCTTATACTACCCATGAAATTGGAAGCTACAGCTAGGCCTATTCTACAGAGGCTCTGAGGAGCTCCTATACTTTTGTTCTATCACATGTAACATCTGGTTGGTGGTATTTTGTAAAATATTACACCAGGCAAATGCCACACATACATAAAGCTGGAAAATGGCCACAGACATAATTTTCTCATTCCTCTGCTGTTTTTCTTTTTTTCTTTTTACTAATGAATAATCTTCCTTGACAGATACAGTATGCAAGAACACAGCTATTTATCAACTCTGCTTCCTTCAGGCCAAACTGAGACAGCTTACTGCGAAATTTGGTCCTGGACATTCCAGCTACATTCATACCAGCCTCTGCCGCCTTAAAGGGAAATTCATACAAAATAATTTTTTGATATGTTAATAAATATGTATGAGAACAGGGTATAAGGCGTTGTAAAGTTTAACCAAGAATCAAATTATAGGCTACTGGTACCCAAAAAAGGCCTATACTCACTTTCCTCTTTCTCCATCTAAAGGATGTTCCCGAACTGCATCAGTTTTTCTAAGTACGATATATGGATCATGCTGGGATCATCAAAATTATAAAATCAAGTTTTTATTATCTTCAAGTTGGTGTTGATGTTGGATTAACCTACTTTGGATATCACTTTCCTCTTGAAGGGGTTGTCTCACTACAAAGATTAGCTTTCAACATGTGTAGAACACAAAGGGCGACATGTTCGAAAAGTGGCGTATCCATGCCAGTTTTAGGCGGATTAAATCAGTGAGTAAATTGCGCCTGAAAGTCCGATACTTTTCCTAAAAATAGGCGATCAGGTATACCTGCATAGATTTACTTAATTCACCTAACATGGCACATCGTATCAAAAAAAAGGCGCATTGCATAACAAAAGGGGGCATCGTATCAAAAAGGGGGGGGGCATCGTATCAAAAAATGGGGGCATCGATCAAAAAATGTGCATTGTGATCAAAAAAGGTGCTGCATTGCGTCAACACTTTGATATCGCGAGGAACACATACGGGTCACACACACAACCACCCGCAAACCCCAAACGACCACTCCCCCCAAACACAAAATCACAACAATTTTTTGTGTTGGGGGGGTGTGGTGGGGGGGGGGTAATAGGGGCATTTAGTGAAGGGGGTGCACAGTGCACCATATTTAGGCGCATTAAAAGTTTCGTTCCCGGCGTATAATGCACCTAGTTTTGGTGTACGACAGTCCATTTACAACAAGAATATGGCGTAAAAAGGGGGTTTGATGCATAATAGAACAAAAAACTGACATTGGCATGTTGGGACATGTCGCCCTAAGTGAATAGTAATGGTGTCATCAAATGGTTGTAAGCCAGCCTGGTGCACTACATGTGACCTTATAATTGGCCCCTATATAGCCTTTATCTATGTTCAAATGTAATATTATCATCACCCCATTATGGATAGTAGGTGTATGGTTGTTGTTCATCAGTATTTTTGCACTTGAGCAATCTACCCTGTATGGTATTATGGCTTTTCTGCACGCTGGACTGAACATGTTGGTATCATATTATGTACTAAGCAATTGATCCCTCATGTATAGTTGTTGATGGATTCTTTCAACGGTATCACACCTTCTTCCGGCTTCTCCCATCTAAGCATTGGGGGGGGCTTTTATTGTGCCATCCTACTGAAGGATGGATTTCTGCCCCTATAGCAGTAACGCTTGTTGCACACTACGTTATTTTGAAGTAATGAAACCAGGGATTCTGTTTATAATGGTGGTTGTTATTAAAATGAAAAACGCATGTGTTAACGTGTTCATTTACTTCAGATAATGGACGAGAATTGGGAGCCTCCGGCGTTTGGACACTGTCTGTCAGGGTGTTTGGGATATTAGGGGTCCGGGGAGGTGGGGGGCTATTTATGTGTACCCGTAAAAATTTGAACAGATGGAAGATGCCAGGCGCTGCGTTTTTTACAGTTGAACAAAAACGTATACTTTATAGTATACATTTTTTTAAAAGTATGTCAATGGAAAATGTACCCTAGTGTACAG
Source organism: Phyllomedusa bahiana (assembly GCA_025379985.1). Lineage (NCBI taxonomy): Eukaryota > Metazoa > Chordata > Amphibia > Anura > Hylidae > Phyllomedusa > Phyllomedusa bahiana. The sequence goes on along the minus strand of JAODAL010024608.1, from coordinate 13,164 downwards.
TGAAGAAAACAATTATTTGATCCCTTGCTGATTGTGTAAGTTTGCGAATTGGACAAAGTACATGAACGATTCCCCTATAATATTAAGGGTAGGTTAATTTTAACATAGAAAGAATATCAACAATAAAATCCAGAAAACACATTGTATAAATTATATACATTTATTTGCATTTGTGCAGTCATAAAAAAGTATTTCATCCCTCTGTCGAAACAAACATAATACTTATGGCCAAACCTTGTTGGCAATCACAGCAGTCAGATGTTTTTCTTGCATGATGATGAGTGTTTGTGCACGTCCAGAGTATGATGATCGCTTTTGTCAACTATCATTATCCGAGGTAGATAGTCGATGATCGTCAATTAACATGCCGAATAGTCGCGATAACAGATTACTCCTCCGATGACCGATTAAAGTCTATGTGGAGAGTAACAACATCTTCATCTTACACCACCCCAAACAGGTGAGGAGGAAGCTGGATTAAACATCACAACAATAAACTGGATACTTGCTCAATCTTAGCAATACAATTAGGTCAACAAGTCAAGGACTATTCAATATCCGCTGTCACTGTACTCACAGCAATGACCCTTAACCCGCAGTGACCCATCATATTAAAAAGAGCCGGAAGAAAAGAATTCCTTTAAACCACCATTTTCTTTGAACTGGACGTTTACTATGCCTGTCCTTGACCGCAGCATGACCCCAAAACCCTCATATAACCCACATATTAAAAAGGCAGAAAAAAGGAGTCTTTGAACGAACAATTTTAGTTTGAAACTGGACATTTGACTATCCCTGTTTCTGGACAGCAGCATGACCCTTAAATTGCTACATGACGCACAGAGATTAAAAGTGCGCGAAAAAGGAGTGCTTTGGAACACCATTTTAGTTGAAATGGACATAGACTATGCCTTTCCTGGAACCGACAGCATGGTACCCCAGAACCCGCATTACCTCACAATTCAGATATGCCGTAACAAAGGAGTCCTTTGAACCACAATTTTAGTTGAACAGGACAATTACTAAGCCTGTCCTGGAACCGCAGCATGACCCTTTAAACCTACAAACCCAGCAGATTAAAAGTTCTGGAAAAAGTAGTCTTTGAAGCAGATTATAGGGAAATGACATTGACTAACCATAATCCTGTAATAAAAGCATGGAACCCACAAACCCACACACAGGTTCCCTTAATGTCCATAAGCACCCATAAGGACCATCATTCATAAAATTTTGCAATAAAACTAAACCTATATTAAAAACAACTAGTTTATCCAATACAGCGTGGCTGGAGATACTTGCCATTCTACTGGAGAACATTGTTCCACCGTGACAATAGAAATGTGAAGGCAGGAACAAACAGTAATGTCGCCCGAGTAGGTCAACGGAGGCCTGTCTGAAAAATCCTGCCTACTACTGTCCAAGTGGTTTGAATAAATTACGGATCAAGTCAGTGATGCTGTAAACTGGATCAAAGCAGGTTCAGCCTAGCAGTGCCGGATTACAGTTGGTGCGTTGAGAGCCCCAGGCGGCGACCGGTCATCTAATAACCACGCAGGTGTCAGCTAGCATGTCGCTGTGTTACATTGTGATTGCGTTAGAGTCCAAGCTGTGCGTCCGTTAATCTAATAACACGGCAAAAATGCCCTTAAGACGCGGGAACAAACAAGTCGTGCTAAAGCAGAGTGAGGAAGGCAGAAGTGTGAGGCTAAGACCTCCAATCTTCCTCAGTACACAGTCAAGACCTTGGAAGCGCTTGAGAAATGTCCTGCACTACGAGTGCGCTTGCCCCATCGTATGAGTGCGTACCCATTGTGCTTCAGCATTGGAAATGGCTGTTGGTAGACGCTCCTGTTCCACCCAGATCCCTTTACTTGGATTTCTTTTTCTCATTTGTACTCAACGGGTTGGAAGGAAATTTGTCTCGATCTTGGATTTTGGCGAAAGTTCTCCATACTCCATGTTCCTCAGAATAACCTAACATCTGGTCAAGGTCTCCTGTACCATCCTTGGTACAATTCAGATGAATATTTGTACCAGCTATTTTGTACTTCACAAGTTTTTTATAGTGGTTGAATTCTAGAAACACATTTTTAAAATAGGGATGGAATCCACCACGTTCTTTTTTCTCTTTTTTAATTGTAAGTAAAATGGGTTGTCTCACAGATAGGGATTGCTTTAGCTATGTTAAAGATCTTGCAAAAAACAAGTCATTTTGCAATATGGTGTTCATTAACATGTCTCTACCTATGTCCAATTTTGACAACACCATGCTCCATAAAATTCAAAATCATGACCCTTCAGGAAATGTTGACAATTTTGAAGAACAAATGTCTGCTAAAAAACACATTTTTTTACAATAGGACCTGTAGCATCGCTGTATTTCACAGCACCATGCCCCCAAAAATTCAAAACATGACCCTTTGGCCACTCTTGACAATTTTGAAGAACAATTGTGTTAGAAACCACATTGTCACGGATGCCCCTGCGACCCCCATCCTGGGTCACAGACGCATTCGTGCCCCCCCCTACTAAGCGGCGCCGCGACCCGCATGTCGGTTCGCGAGTACGCTCATTCCCTGGCATATTCCCCTGTAAACTTACCTGGCCACGCTCCTGCTGTAGTCTCTGTCCCTCGGCGTGTGCGGCCCCGCTCCTTAGGGCGCGCGCATGCTGGCAGTGTTAAATTTAAAGGGCTAGTGCACCGGTAATTCGTTATTGCCGGTCGCTGCCCCTATTTAAACTTCCCTCTTCCTGGTTAACCTGCCGGATCTTTAGTGCCTTACTGCCTACTGAGAAAACGTTTACTGAGTCTAGTTCTGATTGCCGTGTACCGTACCTTCTTGCCTCCGTCCCTCGACCACGAACCTTTGTCGCCTGTCCTGACCTTATTTCCTGTCCCCGACTACGAGCCTGCCTGACGATTCTGTACCACGCTATACCTTGGCTGCCACCGCAAGAAAGTCACATCGGGGTAGCGACCTGGTAGACTCCTGCCACAGCAAATCCATCCCGCTTTGCGGCGGGCTCTGGTGAAAACCGGGAACTACTTAGATTCCGCTCCCTGGCGTGGCTTTCACCATTGCTTGTGGTGATCCAGTGGATCCATTTCTGCAAACCGTGACACACATTTTTTATAATAGGACCTGTAGTATAGCTGTATTTCACAGCAGCATGACCCAAAAATTATAAAAAAAGACTTCTCAGCCACTGTTAAAAATTGTGGGAGGGGAAAAATGCCACCCTTTGAAGCCACATTTCTGTTCCAAAGGACCTTGATTATAGCTGTATGTCACAGCACAATGACCCCAAAACCATTGACAGTGTGAAAAATTGTAAAGATAAAGTGAGTAAATGGAATACGGTTTTTTCATGAAACCTTGGTGTCTTTTACAGCCTCCTCACCGCAAAACCAGCAAAATGACCTGTTGGGAACTGAGAATAAAAATTGCAGAGAAAAATCATTTAAAAAAATCTTTTTCAAAAGGGAACCATTTCTGTTTGAAGAGGAATGGAAATAACCGGCAACTAATCGGGACCTCGGGAAAATTTGGGGGCCCCAAAATCATCAGAATCCTGCCGATTCACTTGATGAAAGTCAAAAAGACAACATTATCTTGGAAAAAGCGGATGTGGGCGTAAAAGACTCCTCCCCCTTCTTAAGGGGCCGTAATATGGCGCGGCTTTTTGGGCGTACAAAAACGGTGGGGCCCTTCAAAACCATTTTGGGTCCCCCGAAATATCCCGGAACAATCCAAAAACACTTTGAGACGCCAATATCGTACACCCGACTTAAACTGGTCTCTGGTGTTTAGTGGCCCTGCGTTACATGCTTGGTGAGGGGTAAATAAGGTTTTCCTTCGCTTCATGTTTGGGTGGAGCTGACGAGATATGCGACATTTTTGGCCGGACTGGGGGGACGGGGGAGGAAGACTGCTGTTGCAGTTGCATTTAAACCCCTGAAGAACAGATTGGGCACGCTGTTCGTTACGAGTTCCCAGAGCACCAACTCAGCGATGACAGGCCTGACGGTCCTGCAAACGAACGATCCGCTGGCTTGCGTGTTGTCGCCAGCACTGGAAGGAGCACCTTCTCTCATATCTCTACCTCCATGTCCTACACCCCTCTTTGCTCGCTTACCACCTGCTGTTCGCTCCATGTTCAGAAATATAAAAATGTAAAAGGTATGGAAGAGATTTGACAGTCTCTTATTGAAAGACGGCAAATCACAACTATTCTTAAATCCTACTAATTTCCAACAGCCAACTAGGATTAGAAACAGAATTGTTTCTTTCAAATATCTGTGAAATGCGGTCTGGTGGAAGAACTGTAACACAAAATCAACAGTGTTCTTCCTTCAGTCCCTGAGATTTACAACTGCCCAGTAGGACTAGCAGTTGATAGTTTTCAACAAACTATCGTACAAATGCACGATTAGCGCACTCACGCACTGAGTGAAATAGAAGTGTAAAAAAGTTATATGGATTAATATGGCGGCCTTTGCACCACTGACAACAGGCATAATTTACTATCAAATATGTATAACACAATATGCGTACAACTGAGCTCTCTGTGCCAATCAGACAGACGGACTGCAATAAGACTATTTAAATTTTATATAGATTAATATGGCGGCCTTCGCACCACTGACAACAGGCGTAATTTACTGTCAAATATATATAACACAATATGCGTACAACTGAGCTCTCTGCGCCAAACAGATGGCACGGACTGCAATAAGAGTATTTAAATTTTATATGGATTAATATGGCAGCCTTCGCACCACTGACAACAGGCGTAATTTACAATCAAATATGTATAAAACACTTTGGGTACAACTGAGCTCTTTGCAGCAAACAGACGCACACGGACTGCAATAAGAGTATTTAAATGTTATATGGATTAATATGGCGGTCTTTGCAACACTGACTACAGGCATAATTTACAATCAAATATGTATAAAATACTTTGCGTACAACTGAGCTCTTTGCAGCAAACAGACGCACGGACTTCAATAAAACTATTTAAAAGTTATAGTTGCAAAGATTGCAATAGAAATGAAAAAACAGGGATAACTTCAACTCCTATCAGAGGTGTTCTGGTCAAAAAAGTGGTAGGAAACAATGCTTTTTCAATTGAAGATCACAGAACACACTGAGCTGCAAAATATCTTCCTTTCAAATGCCTCTCCTCCTGCCGACCCCCCCTCGCAGCCGACCCTTCTCCCCCGCAGCTGCACACACCAGTAGATATCCTTAAAACCTTCTCTAACTAAATAAGAAGTGAAATTCTCTAATCTAACTCTATTCTAAGCTGTAGGTAGGTGGATGGTTTCTTGTATTAGAAGAGACTATCTCTCATTATTGTTGGAACAGTTATTGGTTTAAATGCAGACAGACACGTTCTGCTGTGAAGTGGCATAGACAGAGAGTGAGCTCAAACAGGAAATGCAGTTGCATAGATAAAACAAGTTCACGTGATTTTGGCAGCCAATGAGATCCATATACCGCAAAGTGGTGACGTTGTACATCCTCCTCACCCCCCTCTAGCATCAGAGCTGATTGGCGGGCCACCAAAATGACAGGAAACGCTGAAAATGGCGCGATAGTAATAGATTATCTGTAAGATGGTCACCTAAACTATCGCATGATCGAAGATTTACGATAAGCCTACAAACCGTGCCGATTTCTACTTTTGTCGATAATATCGCTCATCCCTAGTCAGGAAGAATTTTCCTCCACTCCTCTCTGCATTAAGATTTTGAGGCTGTCGCTTGGCAATTCGTAGCTTCAACTCCCTCCTTAAGTTTTCTATGGGATGAAGTTCTGGAGACTGGCTAGGCCACCCCAAGACCTTAATGTGCTTCTTTTTGAGCCACTCTTTTGTTGCCTTGGCTGTATGTTTTGGGTCATTGTCTTGCTGGAAGACCCAGCCATGACCCATTTTTAATGTCCTGGCGGACGGAAGAAAGTTATCATTCAGTATCTTACGGTATATGGCTCCATCCATTCTCCCATTTATGTGGTGAAGTTGTCCTGTGCCCTTAGAAGACAAACACTACCAATACATAATATTTACACCTCCATGCTTGACAGTGGGGATGGTTTTATTTGGGTCATAGGCAGCATTTCTCTTCCTCCAAACACAGCGAGTTGAGTTAATGCTAAACAGCTCAACTTTTGTCACATCTGACCACAGAACCTTCTCCCAAACACTCACAGAAAAAAACAGGTGTTCATTAGCAGACTTCAGACGGGCCTGGACATGTGCCTTCTTGAGCAAGGGGACCTTGTGGGCACTGCAAGATTTTAAACCATTACGGTGTAGTGTGTTACCAATGGTTTTCTTGGTGACTTTAGTCCCAGCTGCTATGAGATCATTAGCAAGTTCCCCCGTGTAGTTTTAGGCTGATCTCTCACCTTCCTCATGATCAAGGATACCCAGTGTGTGGTGAGATTTTGCATGGTGCCCCAGATCGATGTCGATTGGCAGTTATTTTGTATTTCTTCCATTTTCTTACTATTGCACCAACAGTTGTCTCCTTCTCACCCAGCCTCTCATGGTTGTGTAGTCCATTCCAGCTTTGTACAGGTTTATGATCTTGTCCCTGACAACCTTAGAAAGCTCTTTGGTCTTGCCCATGTTGTAGATGCGGTTAGACTCTGACTGATAAATTGAGTCTGTGTACAGGAGTCTTTTATAAAGGTGACCATTTAAGACAGCTGTCTTTAATGCAGGTAACGAGTTGATTAGGAGCGTTTAACTGGTCTGTAGGAGCCAGAACTCTTAATGCTTGGTAGGGGATCAAATACTTATTTCTCTCAGCAAAATACTAATAGATGTATCTAATTTATACAATGTGATTTTTTGGATTTTATTTGGGATATTCTATCCCTCAATGTTAAAATTAACCTACCCTTAAAATTCTAGACTGTTCATGTCTTTGTCAGTGGGCAAACTTACACAATCAGCAAGGGATCAAATAAATATTTCCTTCACTGTATGTCCCCATGCTGTAAATGTATATGTTTGTATCCATTATAAAATATGAACAAACCTACCCAGTCAAATACACCATCCAGCAAATGGAGGTCGCCATTCTGGAAAATCGTTGTGTAACCATTCACCACCTAGCCCAAAATGTCAAAATTAGTGTGGGGTCCATAGAAAAAATCATCCAAGACCATCTTCACATGCATAAGGTATCCTCTGGCTGAGTTACCTGGCTGCTCACACCTTTCCCAAAGCAGGAACAAGTTGAATACTCTCAGGCTCTATTGATGATGTGCCATGGAAACAAGGAGGATTTTTTCAACAGACTGTTCACACAGGATGAAATCATTATGATCCTGAGACTAAGGTCCAGTCGATGCAATGGAAGGATCATTGCCAAAGAAGGCACGTGCCAAACCCTCAGCAGGCAAGGTCATGCTCACAGTATTTTGGGACTAGCACGGAGTAGTATTGATGGATTTCCCAGCAAAGGGTACCATGATCACAGGGGCATACAATGCTTCACTGCTGTGTAAATTGCAGGAGGCCATCAAAGCCAAGAGACATGGCATGCTCACCAAAGGTGTTCGCCTTCTGCAAGACATTGCCCAAATGGAACCATGCTCCTGTTGCTTTGAAATTCTACCGCAACTCCCTTATTCGCCTGACCTCACACCATCGGACTTTTACTTTTTTCCAACAATTAAGTTATTTTTGAAGAGCAAGCATTTTCCAGATGATGAGCTCTGATTTCCGAAGTCACAACATGGCTATTGGAGCAACCTGTCGACTTCTACAGGCGAGGTGTTTACAGTTGCTTAAAGAGATGGGAGAAGTGTGTGTCCCTACATGGCACCTATGTAGGGAAGGACTAATAACTGTGTCAAGTTTCATTGCTCTCAGTCCACAGGAAGTGGGTCAGGGGAAATCTTTAATGAATGCACCTCGGACATCTAAGAAAAGTTTTGGAGATATATGACATCTATAAAGAAAACTTATGTGACACTGAGATAGCGCTTTCTTAACTGAGAACAATTGAATACAGATCAGAATGACGTACTTGCACTTGACTATCCCCAATGGATTACAGAACTTTATCCAGGGTTATAATGGTGCATCATGTTTCACTAAACATCTCTGTTCTCGCAATTGTCTTGTTATAATTTTATTGCGGCCTGAGAGGTCTACAGGAGCCTCTATATCAAAAGCTGTCAGCTCATACAACAACCTTTCATTAGCCCCTGGGTTCCTTAGAGGAGGATCGTCTTTCATCATTCTCCTCTGGGATGCTTCACACAGCGGAGACAATGCTTCATTCCAAACACCAAATGACCACGGCTTTATTTATTGGTGTGCTCTAATATTTAGATAAGTGAATTGTCCTGTGTACCCAGAGGTGAAGTCAAACAGCAAGTGTAGGTGTTAAAATGTCTCTTCCAGTAAATACAGGCTGACTGATGGTGGAATCTAAACTGAATGTTAAGGCTAGGTCTACACAGCATAGGACAAAAAACTTGTCGAAATCCAAAACATAAAAACTGCTTTGAATATCAGATTTTTGTCCGTAGCAGCTTGGTTATTGATGAGTTTTTTTGGGTGGTTTCCAGTTTTTTGGCATGTTTTTGGACTGTTTTAGGCAGTTTAATGTATGCAAAATTCATATACCTTGCTAAAACACCTGGGCAGTTTTTCAGCAGAACCATCCAAAAATCGCACCAAAAAACTTCTGGCAGTTTACATAGACTTAAATAGTAATTTTTCTGCTCTGTCATTTTTTGCAACACGTTACAAAAAACGACCTGCAGCAAAAATGAGCATAAAAAAATTGTTCTGTGGAGACTACAGAACATTTTTACTATTAAAGTCTATGGGATCTGTTTTCAGTCATTTTTTCAGCAGTTTTAGAAAGCAAAAAACATTAAAAAATTACTGAAAAGGTGTGCAGTGGTGACAAAGCCAAACCTCTTCAGGATGGAGAAGTTTTACTTTTTCGTTTTTTTCTCCCCGCCTTCCAACAGTCATATTTTTGTTTATTTTTCTGTCTACATAGACTTATGAGGGCTATTTTTTGTGGGACAAGATGTACTTTTTTTTAAATGTTTCTATTGACAGTACCATATAATGGTAATGAGAACCCCTCCTTCCCTGCCCAAAAAAACATTCTTGAGGAGTAGAGCGTGGAAATAAAACCACAATTGTGCCATTTTTACTTGGGTTCTGTTTTTATGGAATTCACTGTTCAGAACAATGTCATTCTATCTGTATTCCGAAGATACCAAATTTATGTATATTTATATTTGTATGACCAAAAAATCACAATACTGGTATTCAAAGTGCGGGATCAATAACAAAACATAATAAATAACATAGATTGGACTTTTACGGAGGTGGTGATACCAATTATATGTTTTATTTTTCTTAAATGCTAATTGTTTTTTATATGATAAATAGGAAAAGTGTTTCTTTTTCATTTTTTACTATTTTAATTTCTTTTTAGTTTTTTTTACTTTAACTTTTAGTCCTTCTAGAGGCCTGGAACATGCCATCAATTGATCACTTATACTATTTACTGCAGTACTGAAGTGCTTCAGTATGTAGGCCTTTCATTCATCTTCTATTACTCCTTGTCTCTGGTAGGGTATATTAGGGGTACAAATAAGGCACCACAAAGCCCCTGGTTGCCACGACAACTAAGCAACCCCCTGTAATCATGTCACAAAGGGGCCACAACAGACCACAGAACTAGATTCTAATAATTTAGGAGCCACAGTCAGCTTCACTGGTTAAATAGCCGGGATTGGAGCGGTCTCTGATACCGGCAGCTAGCGGCTGTTACCAGCTAAATCTAACAGTCAGTAGCCGCATATGGAACGTGCTCACACATATTGCCTCAGAGCAGTTTGGACATAACTGTACATCCATTTGCACTAGTGAGTTAAGGACAGTTTCACACACTGAAATTTTACAAAAGACATTACTAAAGCGTGTTCTTTGCAATTATTTTTGGGCGCAAAAACTGCAGTGGAAAGATATTATCTGGAAGTCAATAGACAATTATAAAACATACGACTTTTATGCACTTTAGGTGTGTTTTTTGGTCAGTAGCAGTTTTTTTCAAAAAGCTGCAAGTTGCAGTTATAGCATTTTTTATGGCAATTTGTGTACTGTACAGGATTAACCCTTTCTGTTCAGGATTAACACATTCTGTACATTTCTAACGTTTTGTACAACGATGAGAGTTGTAATACTGTATTTGCACCATAAAAGCTGTGTGAGCTCAGTGGCTCAGCCTGATGTCAGTCTGAGGTGAGTTGCTGACCTCTAAATTAACTTTTAGTGTATTGTCTATGTCAAAATGCTAAGTCATAATGAATGTACTGTTCTGACTAAATATGTTCATCTGCAAGCCAGCGGCCAGAAGGTGGCTCCCATGGTAATGGGAAAAGGATAGGGAAGGTTGTAAATTACCCTAGTGATTAGTGCTAGTGTTCTTGAGCAGTGGCTACTTTCTCTCTGATTTGTGTGTGTCTGAATCTACAGACAGGATGGATGGGGTTATTTACCCCTTGGAGTAGGACTGCTGGTGCCATGGCTCTGAATTGTTCTTCAGCCACACATTTCTGAAGATGCAAGCAAGATTTCTCTTGAAGGAGCCGCAGCCTGTTATTGTAGGAAGCATCCTGGGATTTTATAAGAGATATAGTGCAAAGTTCGTCCCGCGTTGGCCTGTGGACCTGTTGGTGTCCAGCTTTTGCCTCTGGTCTGTCCCAACAAACCAATCCAGTTTTGGGGTAAGATAGTATTTCATGAAGTCAAAGCTGAAATGATATAGTAGGTTTTGTTTATCAAACAATGCTTCAATAGCGGCATGAAAAAAATGCATGAAGCCTAAAAAAGGAGCAAATGCTATGCAAAATATAAATGAGAAGAGGCCCACAGATATGTTCTATGCAGAGATGGAGCTACACAGCATAAGTCTTTCCAAATATTTTGCACCAGATTTATCAATCCTGTTTTATACTTAGACAAAGTAAGATTAGACTAGACAGTTTTACAATTTTACAATGCACCACATGTATCAAACTTTTGCTCGATTTTGTTTTAGGAATCAGGTTATCTTTTATATGTTCAGATTTTCTGCCTTCTTTGACTGGGTTAGGATTAGATGAGAAGGATTTTGTCTTATACAATTACTATCCTATGTTGAGGTATTTAGGGCAAATGTATGAAAACTGTCTAGCAGTAGTAAGACTGTTAATGTTGTCCACAGCAACCAATCAGAGCTCAGCTTTCATTTCATATAGTGCTCAGGAAAAATAAAAAGTGAGCTCTGATTGGTTGCTATGGCAATAAAGACAGTCTTTCTGTTAGACAGTTTTCATACATAAAGCCCCTATTTCTGTGCTTCACATTTGGGTCAAATTCCGATGTGACCCAAATCTGAGAGTTTTGATTCAGGTCAGCCCAACTGAATTTTGTATTAATCACCAACAAAAATCTCTAGGTATAACTGCAATTCTAACCCTAAACTGGGAAGAAAAAGTTGGAACCAACCAAGTAAGACAAAGCATGAGACGTAGGCAACACCTCTTTCAAATGTCCCAAACTAGAATTGTTTATCTCTATCCCTAGCCCTTACTGTAATTAAAACACTAACCCAAAATTGGGGTTAGAAATAGGACTAAGGCTTTTAAGGGGTTAATTTACCTTTTAGCAGGGCTTCCGTGGTGCCATGATGTGGGGCCGATATTGATGCCAGAGTAGAAATAATATTGAAGCTACAGCGGCATTGCACTCAGAAGCACTGCAGAGATATGTTAACCCTAATCCCATGTATAACCCCAATTTAGGGTTAGGGTTACAGTATTTGTTACGGTTAGGGCCAGAAAAAGAGTAAAACAATGTGGGTTTTAAGATGTCCCAAACCAGTGTCAAACTGAACTGAGACAGATTAGAACAACTCTAGTGACATCGAAATTAGAGTTCTACTTCCCATATGTCTTTTGGCCTGTAATCTCATAGCTGGTACAGAATGTTTATTATATATTTTTTTTTGTGTTTTAAGTGTTTTTTTAAAGTTTGATCTGCATTGCATTTATTTGTGAACGTTATAAAATTTGTAACATGTTAAAGAGGTGCAGCCTACGCCTCATGTGCTTGTTCTTACTTGGTTGGTTTCAAAAATTTTTCACAGAAGGGCTTGTACTCTTAAGTAATGTTGAGCGATTATTATGGACAAAGTTGAAATCGGCACAGTTTTTATGTTGTTCAAAATTTTTAGATCATGCGATAATTTAGGTTAAAATCTGTGCATCATCTATTAAGATCGCGCCATTTTCGGCGCTTCCTGTCATTTTGGCGGCCAGCAAATCAGCTTACAGAATAGAGCAGGATGAGATGTGTGTGCGACGTCATGACTGGGATGTGTATGGTTGCGATTGGCTGGAAAAATCACATGACCTCATTTTACATAGAACAGCGTTTCCTGTTCAGCCTCAGTGTCTCTCAGCGTCTCAGAGCAGAATGATGTGCGCTCTGCTTGTGTCCAAACAGCTCAGCGAAATTATTCACAGAGAAAGCTCTGTTAGCTGTGAACCTTACAACTTAGTTAGATTAGAGATTGGAAGATTTTATGTAGTTAGGTATAGAATTTTAAAGGAGCATCTACCGCTGTAAAGTCACGGGGGGAAGCGGGGGGGGGGGGCCGCGGGCGAACACAGACAAGCTCTATAAAGAATACTGGATAAAGTTCACCAAGACTTAGTGTAGACATTGCACTGCAATAGCGTTATTATTAAGAGTTTTCTATTGAAATATTTCCTGGATATTGAGCAGCCTGAACTTATATTAGGATACACATCTTTTCTAGTAACTGCAGGTCTTTTGTTAGGTGCAAACTCCACTTTAATTATCAGTATACATTTCAGATAGGTGTCATTTTCAATTTTGCCCATTCCACCTTTGTTCATATATCCACCTTGCAGTTAAATTAGAATCCAGCAATTTTGTAGTCAGCACAGGTGATAGGTGCCAAAAATACCTTGTATTATCCTAATACATTACAGATACGTTTTTTTTGCACTTTTGCCCAGTCCAGTTTTGTTCATTGAGGCACCTTGCACTTAAATGTGAATGCAGCAATTTTGTAGTCACCACAGGTTAATTGAAAAGTGC